>JAAGKR010009486.1:0-26511 GCA_011419295.1 Clarias macrocephalus | reverse complement strand
GATTAGATTCAACTTTATTGTCATTGTGAAAAATACATGTACAAAGCCAATAATGCATGCAGTTCACGTCTAATAGCATCTAAGCCATGAGTAAGCTTCATGAGAAAAAACAAGACATAAAAAACCTTTTTGGAGGACACTGAGGCATGGGCAAGCTTTTAGAGGAGAACTGATACCTACAAATGCTTACAGAGGAAAAGTAAGGCATGATGAAGCATCTAGTGGAGGTCTGGGCTGGGAGAAAGAATCTACAGAAAAACGGCTACAATAGAAAGGTTCTACAGGAAAACTATGAAAGAAAAAGCGTCCATAGAATAACTCACTGAGAATGCTTCTAGAGAACAATCGACCGATCAGAAAGCTTCTAGGGGAAAACTGTGGTGTGAGAAATCCTCTATTGGAGAAATGCAGTGTAAGAACATTTATAGAGGAGAAGTCACTTACTCACTCATCGTCTATACCACTTTATCCTACAGTATACAGGGTCACGAGGAGCCTACGAGGAGACTATCCCAGGAAACCTGGACAGGGTAGCAATCCTTAAAAGGGCACACACACACACACACACACACACACACACACACACATTCACTCTCTACGGGCAATTTGGAAACGTCAGTTAGCCTAATCTGCATGTCTTTGGACTGTTGGAGGAAACCGGAGTACCTGGAGGAAACCAACCAAGCACGGGGAGAATATGCAACTTAGACCCCGAGGAAGAAATCGAACCCGGATGCTGGGGGTGCAAGGCGACAGTGCCAACCACTACGCCACCATGCCGCCCAGAGGAGAACTGAGGAGTAAAAAATATTCTAGAGGATACTTAAGGCATGCGAAAGGTTCCTGGGAAGAACTGAGACATGAGACAGCTTGTAGAGCAGAATTGATGTTCAAGTAAACTTCTAGAAGATAACTCGGAATAAAAGATTCTGCAAAAGAACGTAAGTGTAAGAAAGCTTCTATAGGACAACTAAGACACAAGAAATCTTCTAGCGGAGAGCTGTGCAATGAGAAGGTTTCTAGAGCACTAGGGAGACTTGAGAACACTTCTAGAGGAGAAATGAGATGTAAGAAAGCTTCTAGGGGAAAACTGAGGTGTGAGAAAGTTTCCAAAATAAGATTCGAAAGATGAACTCGTGCAAAAAGCTTCTAGAGGGAAACTAAGGTGTAATGAAGATTTTGGAGGAGAACTAAGTTGTAAGAACGCTTCAAGAGAAGAACTGAAGTGTGATAAAAGATCTGCAGGAGAACTGAAATGTTCTTCTAGTGAGAAAACGGAAGTGGGAGAAAGTTTCTGAATGAGAACTGATGTGTGAGGAAGCTCCTAGAGGAACCCTGATGCATCACAGTGCTTCTAGAGGAGTACTGAAGCATGTGAAAGCTTCTACAGAACATATTTACAAATGACTAACTACAGCGTTTCTATATATTGCCCTGTTACTTTCATGCGAACAGTTAATTGTCATAACTAAGCAGATGGCGCTGCCTGTCAGTTCCTCCCTGCAGGAATACTGTTTATTTTTTGCCACAGCTGGTCCACTATTATAATAAATATCCTTTACACTGGCACTCTTCTTTCTCACAAACAAACACAGCAGCGATGCATAGAGGGGGAAAAAAAAGCAACCGCTGTTATCTTGCCTTCCCATTGCCTTTCAGCCCTCTCGCAATTAATTACATTTGTCAGTGAGGGTAAATCTGCTACATTTCCCTTTTGCACCGTGTGCCTGACCTTTCCAGAATGTTGATGAGCGCTAAGTTCGATAGGCGTCTGTGTGCACGTCGTAAAAATTATGCAAACAGCGAATCATAAGTCGCTTGGCCAATTTGGGTGATATAAAGCCCGTCTGCATGAGAAACAATTCATTCTCTTCACAGCAGCAAGTTTCCCGCCTTCCTTCATCTGTCACCAGAAAACAAAATCGCCAAACAAATAATCCTAATCCTTCTGTTTGTGCTTTAGCCTTAAGCCAAGTGCACAATTTCAAAATCTCATAACGGTTGAACCGCTCACACTACACTACTGTAATCATTTAAGATCAGTTGTTTGGTGGTTGTAGTGATGTACACGCTACACGAGAGCTCACAGAGAAAACTGACACACACACACGCGCACATACACACACACACATTCTTTAATCACAAAATAAACCTACAGATCCTGCCTTCGCGTAAAAATGATCTCAAAAGTCGTCTATCATGACTATCTTTTGTTTGGTTGGTTTTTCAATGGTCCTAACATCCAATTGAGTTTGACATGCTCAAGGAAAACTGAGGAAAGTAAAAAAAAACATCTGGATGGAAAATAAGGCATGAATAAGCATTTAATGGAAAAAAAAATAAGGCAGAAGCAATCAACTCAAGGGAAACTGAGGTGTGAGAAAGCTTCTCAGAAGAATTGAGATGTAAGAAAGCTTCTCAACAAAAATAATGTGTGGTGTGAGAAAGCTGTTAAAGGAAAAACCGAGGCATGAGAAATGTTCTCGAGGAATAAACTGAGGTGTAAGGAAGGTTCTTAAGGAAAACTGAGGTGTGAGAAATCTTCCTGATGAAAACTGAGGCATGAGAAAGCCTTTGAAGAAAAGGTTGAGGTGTGAGAAGACTTTTCCAGTCTTCATAAGAATAAGGTATAAGAAAGCTTATTGTGGAAAACTGAGGTGTGAAAAAGGTTCCTGAGGAAAACTGAGGTGTGAAAAAGGTTCCTGAGGAAAACTGAGGTGTGAAAAAGGTTCCTGAGGAAAACTGAGATGTCAAAAAGATTATTGAGGAAAACTGAGGTGTGAAAAAGGTTCTTAAGTAAAACCGAGGTGTGAGAAAGCTTCTTGAGGAAAACTGAGATGCAAAGAAGCTTATTGAGGAAAAGCTTCTTGAGGAAAACTGAGGTGTGAGATAGCTTTTCAAGGTAAAAACTGAGGTGTGAGAAAGCTTCTTGAGAAAAACTGAGGTGCGAAGAAGCTTCTTGAGGAAAACTGAGGTGCGAAAAAGGTTCTTGAGGAAAACTGAGGTGTGAGAAAGCTTTTCAAGGTAAAAACTGAGGTATGAGAATGTTTCTTAAGTAAAACAGAGGGGTGAGAAAGCTTCTTGAAGAAAACGGAGATGTTAAAAAGCTTATTAAGGAAAACTGAAGTGTGAAAAAGGTTCTTAAGGAAAAATTAGGTGTGAGAAAGCTTCTTGAGGAAAACTGAGGTGCGAAGAAAGTTCTTGAGGAAAAGCTTCTTCAGGTAAACTGAGGTGTGAGAAAGCTTCTTGGGGAAAACTGAGGTGCAAAAAAAGGTTCTTGAGGAAAACTGAGATGTCAAAAAGCTTTTTGAGGAAAACTGAGGTGTGAGAAAGCCTTTGAAGAAAAGGTTGAGGTGTGAGAAGCCTTTTCCAGAAAAAAAAAAAAACAGGTATAAGAAAGCTTATTGTGGAAAACTGAGGTGTGAAGAAGCTACTTGAGGGAAACTGAGGTGCGAGGAAGCTTCTTGAGGAAAAGCTTCTTCAGGTAAACTGAGGTGAGAGAAAGCTTTTCAGGGTAAAAACTGAGGTGTGAGAGGTTCTTGAGGAAACTCAGGCATAAGAAGGCTAAGTGAGAAAAATCAAGGCATGTGATTCTTGCATAATGCGGCTTCGTGAGGAAAACAAGCATGAGAGGGGTCAATCATGTGACTTTATTTTGCCTGTTGTTTTATGCTCCTCAGACCTACAGGAGATTGACATGCTATAGATTATTATGCTACATAGTGTATTTCCACACATTATTACTACATTATTACTACACTTATTGTTTACCTTTTCTTTCCCTCACAAACATGTGCGTGTGATAAACTGAATTCAGAGATCTGCTGCGTGTGACAGGAAATTAATTTGAACATCTTTCAAACTAGTCTCACAAAAATCAGGAAATTGGGAATAAGATCAAGCAGCGTACACTTGTTTTACATTAGTGTGTCCGCCGATATGCAAACAACACACATTATCTTCAAATGTAATCGTACAAAACCCATAATAATAATAAAATAAAATAAAAACTCCTACACTGACATGTTCACATTCACACTATGCAAATGTAAAAATAAAAAAGTGTTTTTGCTTCCTGTGTCCTCCTCAGCTTCCTGTAACATCTGCTGATCCTCTCAGCGCTCTTGCTTCAGAGGATCGCTGCACTTCGCGCTGATGTAATACGAGCAGGAAGAGCTCCATGACAAGAAAAAGTGAACTATTTCAAAGTTCCGTGCAAGCTTCAGCGGGGAGGAGTGCTCGGATTTAAGCAGTACACTTAATTGAATTAATAAAGCATAGCAACGTGTTCAAGCTGCCAACAAACAAAAGCGGTCGCGTATCGAACACATCACCATTCATAAGCCAGGAGAAATACAGCGCCTCCAACTGTAGCACTATATCCCAGACAATATGGTGCTCTGCCTCTCCATCTGGTAACAAATCAGCAGAGCTAATAACAGTTAACCAACCAGAAGCTCCAGCTTGTCTTTCTCATCCACTTTTCTAATCGAAAAAGAAACAAATGCTAGAATTTGATCAGGTCATATGGCTTTAGATTTATGAACTATTTATTTCATTCAAATGAATGTTTCTTGTTTAAACACTCAATTGAACCAATTAACAGTGCAATCTTGTACAAGATTAAGGGTTATCCGTGCTCTGGCTGTAGAATTTATTTTAGAAAAGACAAATACATCATTTTTCAACATAATCTCTTTGCTTTTTCAATACACTTTCTCTATCGGACAACAGTCTTTCGTGTTCCATGATTAAAAAAATGTTTTATTCTGAGCTGCAGGCCATTAATGCACTGCTGCCTTTACTTCCTCATTAGAAGTGAATCTTTGTCCTCAAAGGGCTGCTTTCAGGAGCCAAACAGGTGACAGTCTGATTGAGCGAGATCAGGACTATAGGGAGAAGGCTTGAATACCTCAAATCTAAGTTTTTGCAGAATGTCGAGAGTGTGGGCAGATGTGCGCAGATGTGCATCGTCATGTGAGATCATGACGCCCTCGGATATCCGTCCCCTACGTTCAATCCGAAGTTTAGGCTTCAGCTCTACTATAAGAATCTCGCTGCAATGAGCACTGTTGATTGTCGAACCTTTTTCCCGATGACGTTCCAATACTTCTGGCCCCCGAGAATCCCTGAAAACTGTACGATTGCTGGATTGTCCAGCTGATCCTTGACTTTAGAACCTTTTCTCGGTCGGTGATTGTGGATGTTTCCGTTCCATACTTCCATGTCTCATCACCAGTAATGATTCTCTTTAAGAAACTTTCACCTTCCTCAGGGTATCGCTCCATGTCCAAGCGCTTCTGTTTATGCTCTTCCGTTGCACCACAAAAAGCTAATCACAGCACGCTGCTCTTTTTTCATGTAAATCACAAGTGGGCGTGCATTTTTCCTTGCACCGCAGATGCAAATGAAGTGATATGTTCACACTTGCACAGCAGTGACTGGGGAGTCAGAAGCCTTGAACAGAAAGCGCTGATAAGACCGACAGAAGTTTTAATATAACCGGAGTGCGGATAATTTTTGACTCGCCACCGTATAACGTTTGCTGGAGAATGATAATATCAGTAATGGATCAACCAGAACGATGATTGGGATATTGCCCTCTAGCTCTTCTTTTTAAAAAAAATTTTTTATTATTATTTTTTTTTACAAGGGGCGTCAATCAATATGAAGAACATAACTGATGTATAATTAATTTATATAAATAAATAAAAAAGATCTTCATTTTCATTTACACAGATGTTGAGCTAAGAATAAGGAAAGACAGATAAAAAGTTTAAATATTTAATGTACTGTTGATATGGATTTATTTTAAACCCAGTAGGGTATTTATTTTCAAGCACTGAGGCAGAGTGAACAATGAAAATGTTATGACTGAGAATGATGTTGAAACCAACTCCACCAGCGTTAACATGGCTGTTCCTGGATCAGTTGGTGCACTGAGAGAGTTGTTGCATAGCGGGATGTGTGCAAACAGAGCTGGATAATCGAAGCATGACTACATTTAAAGATAATTGTAATCCAGGTGCAGTTAAGGACTCAAGCCGTACCTTCAGTAGTAGTTTATTTCTAAGCACCTGTTGCTGAGCTGCAGTCCTGATGTGCAGTTTACCAAAATCACATGTCAGACAGAAGTAGTTACAGCTGAACATCAATAAAAAACATAATAAAAAAAAAACCCCTGCAAAACACTATCATTAAACATGTTTCAGAATCGAGCGCCGATTCACACGTCTAACTCGAAACACCCGCGCAGTTGAGAAACAACTTGGATTTCTCAGGATGTAAAGTTTAACGAATAACAGAAAATAAATTGTTTTAAATCCAAATAACATAGCAGAAGTGCAGCAGTACTATTAACGCAAACATACAAACAAACCCTGACGTGGCACACCTGGCACACCTGGCACCTGGCACCTGGCACCCTAGGCAACTGTTATGCAATTACAGTGAAGGTACTAATACAATTAAGTTAGCTAATGTTAGCTAATCTTGAGCAGGAACGGACTTTTTATTCCCTACTGAACCATAACGATTTTATTTTGTTGCATTTTATCTTAACAAACTCGAATTTCATGAACATTTGTATATATAGTACATTTGCATCTGCAGTTTCGTAGCTACATATAATGAATACTGTATATTTTCAACATGATCGTTTTTCAATACGATTTTTGATCATTGATATTGAATCGAAAATCTCATTCAGTAGCACTAATATTAAAGCAGCTCTATTGTATATCTTAAAGTGTCTCACATGCATTGAATCGCTGTGTAACTTGTTCTGTTAATCGTTTAAATGTCACATCTCAGACAAAGAGCTAATCTTTTTTTTTTTTTTTCTTGTCGATTATCTGCTCCACACTCCAGTCCAGTAGATGGCGGTATCACACCAACCCCCCATAAGGTCAAAAAGAAAAAAAGAAAGCACTACACTGCTAAATGCCGTGACAAAGACGGACACTGTGTATATTTCTGCAGAAAGCCTGGCATACTGTATGTGCAATAATTTCAATTATCGATTGAAATTAATTCAATTAAATTATCCCAAGATCTATCTCAGTGGGCGTGGTCTCTCCTAGGACACAAGGTGCAAGAGCTCATTAATGCAAGTCCGCTGATCTCAACCCAACTGAAAGCCCATGAAAGATTTTCGGAAGTCTAAAGGAATTTTTTTTTTTTTTTTGAAGAATGATCTCCATAGTTCCAGTAGATCCTCGACTTTAATGTTTTTTTTTTTTTACGCCAAGGCAACCTGAAGTTTGCCTGGCAGTGTAAGAATCCATCAAATAACAGCAGTGGATAACAGTAATGATGACTGATTTAGTAGAAAATTTGGTGTAGTACACAAAGCTCTTAGAGAACTAGTACAAATTAGGAATTACAACCTTTTAATAGGAAAAACGGAGAGCAACAACAACAAAAGCTTCCTTTCTTTGCTTTCTGCTTTGAGTTTATCTCGCAGAACGTCAGCACTGACACGAAACACGAGCTCTTGCCAAAGCCTCAACAAGCGCCTGCTGTGCCAAGGAAACAAGTCTCACCAGGACAGACAAAATTTGAGTGGTTGTGCCTGCAGGCTTTTCCAAGCTAGAGCAAATTCAATTTCCTAGTTGGACAAGGAGGTTGTGCTTCATTACTGCTCTTTGATGGAGAAACGCTGAGCATCCTGGGCAATACATCAACCCCTGGAGCGCCCAGATGCTGATCTCAGAGCACTACGGGGCTAAACAGACACTCTCAATTCTCTCAACACATTACGGAAGCAAGCCAGGGTTAAATTCAGGGTGAGGGTCAGGGTGAGCCGAGTGCTAACCGAGGATTATAGTGCAGTGGATCCTAGATTTGAAACCACATCGTATCATATAGCGTAGGATGCAGTTATGCCAGCTACGTGTACACCAACATACGGGATGAACCACAAACGAGTGTGATCGTCTGTAGTCTTTTGCATTTCACTAATTATCCATAAATCTAATTATGTTTCTATAAAATATTTTAATTACAAAAAGGGGAAAACAGTTCTTACCCAAAGCTGGTTGTTTTCATAAATCTGCACAAGATGTAGTGTTTTATTTTCTTTTATAACACAGCGAATTTCCGTTGATATTTTGCATTTGTAAAAAAAAATTTAAAAAAACATTTTGTCGTACATTTTTACACAATTTCTCTCACATGCTCTCTCTCTTGAAATTGATGCTCGAAAAATGCAAGTAAGGATCAGTTCTTGACGAAACGCGGCAGCATAAGTGAACAATTCACAAAGTCATTTTAAGTTCTGTTTCACGTGGAGGGATGGATGTGACTTTAGACTTGTTTGCTCAGAAGCCTTTTTTGTTCTCTCTCTTAAAGTTAATAACAAAACTAACATTGCTTATATTACCAAGAAACCCCCTTCTAAATATTACAAAGCACTAACACTTCCAAATAAATAAATAAATAAATAAATAAATAAATGCTAATAAACTTGAATATTTTCCGTTTTTTTTTTCCCCGAATCCACTTTGCAGAAACAATACTATTGAGACTATACTGTACATTTAATTTGCTTATTACAGGATAATTTTTCTATTAGATTTACTATTATTGACTAGATTATATTTTCGAGTAACAACCACCACACGCAGAGGGAGTGGATTTGGCTTGCTCGTCTGTTTTCATTTAAATTGCTGACACCAGATACGTTTTCTGATGCAAATGTGTTATTAATTGCTGATCGTCAAGCTCGTCTAGAACGTCTGTTTTTTTCATTTCGGATAAAATATGATCGATCTATAAAACAGTTGATTTATGAACAGCAAGATCCGTGTTCTGTTGCACGTTCAGATGAATTCAGCGGACTGGGAATAGGACAGGAAATATCCAGAATGATGACATCTTTGATAAACATAAAATAAATGTATGTTGTTGCAAATTGTAACATGAACAAAAAAGTTCTAACTGGAAGAAGATCTACATGTACTTGGACCTTTTTTTTTTTTTTTCTAACTGTAATGCATTAGAGATGTTCTGTCTCTCTGCAAGGTCACCCAGCATGCGTTCCTGGAGTCTCCTGCACCAAGGACACATCAGACTCTCACATTTCTGTAGAAAGTATTTATGACCTTCATGAGCTTCATAATGTATGCAATTAGGTGTAATTAGTTCTGCTGTAATAGAAATGCTTGCTGGCTATTCCTGTAAGCCTGAAAGTAAAACCTCCTACATGGTGATCTCCTTCACAGCTGATAACGAAGAATAAAAAGGAATTAACCACATCAAAGTCCAGCAGAGTCCAACTGCTTAGGTGCTCGTTTGTCCCCGTTTGGTTGTAAAGTAACGAACGACACAGAAAAGGAAGTCGGGACATCAGTAAGAGCGAGGGAGTGAAAAACGACGTTTATAAACTAATTTAGCGGCCGTCCGTGCAGCAGATCGAACGGAACTTTAACGTGAAGTGACAACCTGTGATGGAGTGTTTGAGAGAGAATCGTCCTGATAGCTGACTTTCTTACCGATGAGGATTATCACGTTATAAAAACAACATTCTTTGTAATATCTTCTGGCTGTTGCAGTCGATCCAGTCACCGCTTTAGGGACGTGAGATAGATGGGAAGTGGTTGATTACAGTAAATCGGCTAAATCTACTTTACTGGTTTCAGCTTGGTTTAAATGGACTCTTCAGGCGACTGCACATAACTTTTTTATTCATTTCATCCGGTTTTATTAACCATCACCCTGTGCATCAGACCCCAGTTAGCTGGCGTGGCTAGCTAGCTAGCTCAAAGATGACTTGTTGACTTGACTTGTTTTCAGGCGCTCCTAAA
This sequence comes from Clarias macrocephalus, assembly GCA_011419295.1. Taxonomy (NCBI): domain Eukaryota; kingdom Metazoa; phylum Chordata; class Actinopteri; order Siluriformes; family Clariidae; genus Clarias; species Clarias macrocephalus. Next base: position 16,705 of record JAAGKR010009486.1, on the reverse strand, counting down.
GCTTCAAGTTAAAAATTGAGTTGGACAAAAAACTCCCAGGAAGTAAAGGGAGGTGAAATTCCAAAGCGGAATAAATGGACATATAAGGTAAATATCGTTTAAATATCGTGTCTCAGGACTGTTTGTGAAACTGTTGTATGAAGCAATATCACACTTACTGTACAGCCACGCTGTTGTACTGAATATCAGCACAGTTGTGATATCTGCAGTACTTGGCCTGCAACCTCATACGTACAACCACATCATAGCGGTGCTGATATTCAGTACAACAGCACGAGCTCCAGTGTGATATTCCTAATTTAATACCAAACCGCTGGACACTGCAGTGAGAACGCTGTGTGTGTGTCTTTACAGCACCACTCGACCACTAGGGGGACCTGCTGTCAATGCTTGTACTGTAAATGTGTCTAACAAACACCTTATTACAATAGATTCATTTGGAAGCCAAGATGCAGCTCATACTGTAGTAATATGACATGAAATGAAACAGAAAGATAACATTACGACACCAAGAGATGCGCAACATACTGTAAGATACACACAGAATCTGTTGTGTCCGTCCCAAACACAACTGATGGGAATCAAATCACACTTCAAATTAAGGTCACAATTAAATTGTTCTCATGTTTTATTTGCAACGTTGTTCTGCTCGTTCACTAAACGTCATCTCGATGACATTTGATCATTCAAACTTTCAAAAACTACTTTAAACAATGTAGCGTATGATTTTTATTCCTATTGTGCGAATTTCATTTTCACCAGTATATATGAAATTGTGTGATTTCTCATCTCAAAATGTTCAAAGGCTTAAACATTACAAATCAACATTATTATAATTTTTACAATTTAACCCTACTGTATGTGAAAATATATATAAAAAAACTATAATGTATCGGTAATTCATTTCTTCTGTATAAAAATAATCTGATCGTTCATGCTTTGGTATTTGAGCTGACAGAAAAGTTGAGATTAATGTCAGAAACTGTGTGTGTGCTGTGCATTTCTTCTAAAGCCCCCTTCCTAAAAATATAAAAACATTCTTTTCTTTTCTTCAATCCAAAACCCTGATCGATAACCGCGTACCTGATGCTTGACATGGAGGTGACGAGTGAACGTGTACAGCTACAGTATAAGTAACACATTTCTCTTGCTAGTTAAAGTCTATAAAAGTTTTGTTTTCCTTTCAGAATCATACTGTAGGGCCGGTAATCTGGTGGAAAAGGGTGAGATTGTAATTGTTGAAATGTGGAAGAAAAATATAAAGCTTGGCTCCTCCTGAGTCAAACACGATGTCCAAACCTCCCGGTGTGACTGGGCCAGTGGACGAACCATCACTGGCAGACGCTCCTCCAAAAATAGTCTATCTGGTGAAACTGTACAACTAAAAGAAAATGTTTTGCTCTATTCCCGGCATCCTGCTTTACCGCGGTGTGTGATGAAGTGAGCGGCACTTTGCTGTTGCGGAGTTTCGAGTGGTTGTCATCATATCTCCACTACAGCTTCCCCGAGTTGGACTACACACTCTTCCACCGCTTCGGTGCAAACTGGATTCTGACACAGGAGAGCGAATTTGCCGTCTGTCCCAGTCGTTCCTGTCCTGTTTCCTTCTCCTGCCATTACTGCATGGAGTAGCGTTTTTTACCCTGTCAAATACTCTCTTTTTTTTTTATTATTATTATCTTTGTTTTATTCTGGCGATGTATCTGGCAGACTTGTTGTCTTGTTTGCAACTTCCTAAAAACACAACTGTGAAATAATTGCACACAGATAAAACAAACGGTATTCGTCTCTCATTCTGTGATATAAATACAAAGGCTTTGAGAACAGCCCGGGCTTTTTTTTCCTCTCCTAAGGGCAGGATGATGGATTTATTTTATGGTCATTATATGGTGCATGATTATGCATTAAAGTCGACCTATTATACAAAAATTCACTTTTTAGTCATTTTTAGACATTCAGGCAGGTCGCCAGTGTGCATGTTCAAACAAAAACTCCCCCGTTTCTTTCTTTCTTTCTTTCTTTCTTTTTTATTGCCTGGAGCTTAAACAAGTCAATTAGATTTTTCTGACTGATAAGACCTCAAATGGGACAAGCCCCTCCTCTGGCTTGTTGATCAGCTCTGTTGTTCTCTGGAGGGCGTGGCTCAACAGTAGCTCATTTACATAGACATTAAAATGCTGTGAACAGAAGAGGAGTGAAATAAAGGGAATTTAATGTATGAAAGAAATATGCATTATCTGAGGTGTATTTTAGGCACACGCACACATACACACACACACACACACACACACACACACACACACACTTTAGGGGAGCTCTGAGACACTTGCTTAAAAATTTATTAAAAATGTAAAATTATATAAATAAAAAAATATAGCACCTTTAGGGGAGCAATTAGTATTTTTGGATTTAGTGTATTTTTTGCTGAGTAAAAGGTGAATTATTTATATATATATATATACTTTAAATCTGTAAAACAACAAAAAAAAAAACCTAAAAAAAATCTAGTGGTTTATTACATTATATCTTTTTTTTTTTAACAATACAGTACTTCACAACAATGTTCAGTTCTCAAATCTGATTAATTTTCTGTTTTTTTTAACCATGTTTTTTATTATTATTATTATTATTATTATTATTATTAAAACATGGATGATATTAATAATAAACATGTGATTATTTTTTGTTTATTTTATTACAGGTTTAGTATTAATATTGTCCTTGTTTCAATTTGTTGTCGTTTCTATAGTAACCATTCGTTAACCGTTATTTAAAACAGATTTATTGTAGATCACTGAATCCGTATTAATCTGAAATTTTGTGCATTCCAGTTTTCAATCGGGTCGATCATGTTGGCCTGCGCTTCATGCCGGACCGCATCGCACCAGAGCGTCGTTGATGATTTTCCTCTCACCGCACACGTTGTTTTGAGTACAAACATATCATAGAAAGACTTTTAAGCAGCACAAACATCACCTTTAATTTGATTTATAAATAATAAACCTGACCATTAACTTTTCTCAATGCAACAATGCAGCAGATTAGAGAAGAGCTTTGGGATGAAAACACTCACAGCGCAGGGATGTTTCAGTTTAATGAAAGCAGGATCAGCAGACTGGAAATGAGTGCAGTATTTAATAACGTGGAATTCGGTAAGCATTAATAAATCTGAATGTAATGAGGGTGTTTTTATGATGTCATTCAGGGCTGGATTGGGAATCTTAATTTAAAGCAGTCTTTGGAACATCGTGCTTGAGTTGATCTAATCAGTGTGTTTGGTTTTACCGCATCAGGAGACACTCGGTACTCGATACTGACATAATCCATTCCAATAACTCAATCTCTCAACCATCGAAATACACAAACAATAACACGCAACGTTTGACAATGAAACACTCCGTCTAACTAATATTATTAGCCGAGCAGAATGGGGAATAAGCGAAATCTACGTTTATTATAATATAATGTTTATTAAACTTAATTAAGTCGGTGTGGGCCAGAGCATCGGCTGTGAGGGGACCACAGGTGAGCCGTGAGGGGACATTTACAATAAATAAACAAATAATTATTATATATATTTTTTTCAGTTTTGTAATCAAGTATTAAAAGACCATACAGATTTATAATTAAATCATTGCATTTTAAAAAGGTCATCAAAACCAGTAAAACAAATTATGTGTTTAGTCTTCTTTTCATTTTCTTTTAATTTCTGTGAAGCTGCTTTGAGACAATGACCATTGTTAAAAGCGCTATAGAAATAAAATTGAATTGAATTGAATTGAATTGTTTAATTAGATTTTTTTTATTTTTATGAAATGGAATATTCTTAAATTTGGGTATGGGGGTAAACTCATCCTTGAAGAAGCCACGCCCATAAGGACAGACATACTGTAGGCTGTGTCAGGTCAGGGACTGCATTCTTCAAAGGCTTGTGGCCTTCACTGACTGTGTAGACTGCAAAGGCCAAACCGAAACGAGGACGGGGATTTCCTGCTTCCGTCACAAACGGTTTTTGCCCTTACAGTGACATCACTGTAACATGAAGTATAAAGTCTGTATAAAAGCACAATGGATATTATATATGAAAAAAATAATAAAATAAAATAAAAAGTTAGATACGGGCAGCTGAGCTGAGCTGCTGTTGTTTAACTTCGTGTAACATGTAATGTGTAACCCTGTTTTACAAAAACCTTGTCTCTCAGGCAGTGGATTTAACTTAAACCCTTGTTTTTTTTTTGTTGTTTGTTTAAAGTTGTTATACATTTATATGTTGCATATTATATTCATTAATTGTCTATACGGCTTGGAGAATATGTCAGGGAACTCGGGGCATGAGGACTGGACACGGTGCCAAGCCATCACAGAGCACACATGCACACACACTCACACACTCATTCACTCTCTACGGGCAATTTGGGAACACCAGTTAGTCTAATCTGCATGTCTATAGCAGTGTAAATTTATTGTCCCCTCAAAATAACTAAAAATACAGCCAATAATAGCTGAACCCCTGGCAACCAAAGTAAGTACACCCCTAAGTGAAAATGTCAATTTGTCAATATCTTGTGCGGCCACCATCATTTGCCGCTATTTGCCATCATTGCCGCCACACACGCTTGACACCATCTGAACCAAACAGGTTTATCTTGGTCTCATCAGACCACAGGACATGGTTCCAGTAATCCTGGTCCTTAGTTTGCACGTCTGCCGCAAATTGTTTGCGAGCTTTCTTGTGCATCATCTCTAGAAGAGGCTTCTTTCTAGGACGACAACCATGCAGAGCAATTTGATGCAGTGTGCGGCGTACGGTCTGAGCACTGACAGACTGACCTCCCATCCCTTCAATCTCTGCAGCAATGCTGGACGCTAAAACTCATCCGTCTGTTTTCCAAAGCCGATCTTTGGATCTGATGCTGAGAAAGTGCACTCGGCTTCTTTGGACGACCACAGCAAGGCCTGTTCTGAGAAGAACCTGTCCTCTTAAAGCTACATGGTCATGGCCACAGTGCTGCAGCACAGTTGCAGAGTGTTGGCGATCTTCTTATAGCCTCGGCCATCTTTATGTAAAGCAACAATTCGTTTTTTTCAGGTCTTCTGAGGGTTGTTTGCCATGACGTGCCATGTTGAACTTTCAGTGGCCAGGTTGAGAGAGTGGAAGAATTTATAATATAAAATTATCTCACCTGCTATCTAGAGACACCTGAGGCAGTGTAACACTAATTAGTCACATGACAAAGGGGAAGGAAAATGACTAATTGTGCTCAATTTGTAAATTTTCACTTAGGGGTGTACTCACTTTTGTTGCCAGGGGTTCAGCTATTATTGGCTGTATTTTTAGTTATTTTGAGGGGACAATAAATTTACACTGCTATACAAACTTTGCACTGACGACTTTTCATTGTGTCAAAGAGTCATTTATGCAGTGTTGTCCTATGAAAAGATAGAACTAAGCATTTGCAGAGATGTGAGGGGTGTACTTACTTTTGTGACGTACTGTATATTCATTTTTATTATCCTTATCGCTTCCTGTCTTTTCCTCAGCTTGCAAAGAATCTTGGGATAGGTTCACAACCATATGACAATCTGCCTTCAAATGAGTCCCTCGAAGGATGAGTCCCCAGAACACCCAAAGACTAAGTAACCTGGTACCCATCTTTAACTGATTCGGGTTTCGCCATGTTGAGATGCTTTTCTGCTCACCTCGGTTGTGGATATTTGAGATGTCATCCCAGTCAGATCAAACAACTCTGGCTGTTCTTCTCTGAACTCTCTCATCAAAACTTCTGTAATTTCTGCCTTGACATTACTACAGTATCTGTGTCTTTGTACTATATTCCAAAACGTCGAGCAGGGGGTCGCTCAGTGGTGAAGGTGTTGGACTACTGATCGGAAGGTCTCGGGTTCGGTCCCTTGAACAAGGCCTTTAACCATCACCTGCTCATACGTTTAATAAGACCAGACGTAAGTCGCTCTGGATAAGGGAGTCTACCAAAAATGTACAGTATATGCTTCTGTCCAGAGACTGTCATGCCAGAAAATCCCAGTTTCTGAAATGTCTATAAACACCCTCCCAAGCCAAAGTCACCTTTAACCTCTTGAGCTTTGAGCTGTAACTGGATCATTTTCATGCATCGCCCGTTGCCTTGTTCTGCATGATTGGCTGATTGGATAGTCACATCAAGTGTATGAAGGCATATAAGATTAAGTATCGCACTTAACATCAATCGATCTGTTTCTTGTTCGGTTTGAAACAATTAACGTCCCTAATGGTGTTTTATAACGCTTTCGTGTTTACATTTTGAGTAATTGGTCCTATTTAGTTCATTATAAAATATTGAAAGGGAAATAAGTGCAGGAGCAGACAGGAGTATCTGAAAGAATAACCTGTAGTTGGTGAGCACAAGATGTTTATTGGATTTTTACACTGTTCGCACATCCGCGGCAATAAAACCAGATCCGTAAACATCTAGTATACAAGAAAATATATCAAATATCCATCATTATTATGAAACTGAAGATTATTAAGCCTACTTCCAGACATCCCAAGCATCAATGTGTCCCTTTTGGGCGATTAAGCACAGACTACTGGAGTACTTTGGTGTACCGTGATTCCCTAACCATCCTCTTTGCCAATAAAGCGTCTGAAAGTTTGGGTTTCAAAGCCCTTGACAATGCACCTTTGGAGAAAATTTACACACCTCACACAACAGCCTTCAGCCTCCCATACACAAGCCTGACACTTTCTGCTCTGTTGCCATGATTTAAATGTTCTACTGTAAGCTCTGTGTGTTTTTTTTTTTTGTTGCCATCACATCGCTCCAGGTTCCTGAGCTGAGTTTCACATGGTGTTAAATCGCCCCTTGATGTGACTGCGTATGGATCGAACCATGTGATGGACTGGCATTCCACTTGGGATCAATTCTCCTGGCTGGCTCGCTCACACGATGACCGAATGAATACTCCGCGCACATCTGAGTGCTGAGTTCTTCCTCGTGACGTGCTGGTAGTGCGATTCCAGGGACATGAATTTCCATAATGGCTTGTGATGGCATCGAGGTGGGGGTACTGCGACGAGAGCAGACAGCGCAAGTTAACAGTTCCCTTACTGATATAAATAGAGCTGCCAGAATCGACGGGACCCAATATGAAGGCCTAATAGTTTATCCTGGAAAGCCTTGCCTCTGAGGAAATGTAGAAGAGAAATCCTCATGGCACTTGCTTTAAACACAGTAGAAGGTGACATTTTCTTATTACTAGCGTTCTGAGTTACTATTTAGCTTACTTTATAAATATATATATATACAGTATTCAAGTAAAGTTCATAAGCAATAGGGAATAAAAACCTTTCTGGCTATAAATAAGTCACTCTATGAAGTAATGGCTGTCTGTGACCAGCATCAGAGATGCTTCAGCTTGTCCATTCGGTTTTTGATCTCAACATATCACGTTCTCTATTCAGACCACGAAACATCAAAATCTGCAAGTAAAAAAATTCTCCTCGTTCTGATCCAACACCCCGAGCCATTTTAGCTAGTCTCTGGTTTGATGAGCTGCCGTCAGCTAAATCATTTACATCAGTGCAATACAATGTCATCGGATAAACCGCAACAGAGGATCTGCTCCAGGACCCGAGTTGCTTAATGATTAGAAAGCTGAAGTCCTGAATGCTGAAGCGCGGTCCTGAAACCGCATGATGGTTCACTTCTGGACCCAAGTCATGATCCCTTATATACGGTGTTAGCTCATGTACTACTGTACTGTATATCACAACTTTTTTTTTATGCACTTAATGCTGGATGATACAAGATGACCCCAGAATGTGTTAAAGTTGTCGAGAAACGTTTGTTAGACTTCAGTACAGCAATAGGACTTGTGTCTAGTCTCGAGCTGGCCTCTGTATTGACTTGGATTGTCTCGGGTGATGGGAATTGTCCTTATTAAAGACGGTCTTGACTACCAGAGAGAGTAAAAAATGATGATTTTGTTCCCTTTTTCTTTCTTTCTCTCCCTATCTAGACATTGCGCAAATGAAACCTTCTGAAAGCTATCTATGTTTCTTGACATGGTCTTGGACAGGCCTTTGTCTTGGACCTGACAAGGATAGACTTGTCTATAGTCCTAGTGATTATTTATACAAACAGGTCACTCCTTTACCTATCATATGGTGCCGTTTAAGGTCCTGTTTGAGACGTGGCCCAGGTTTGATTTCCTGGTTGAAGAACCAATCCTAGTGATGGAGGTGTTGCAAAAGAGAGTGCACCCCTCGTTCTGGTCCTAAGCCTAGTTTAATAGTTCCATCTAGATCCACCAGGCATCTGGTGTGAAACCTGTGCCAAATCAAATATTCAGATCCAGTAATCCATTATGGTGATGCCCCGAAAATGTGGCGAGGCCAAGTGAGATCAACATCAGATTGTGTGCAGAAAATTGCGATTGGCGGCAGTGAGATACAGTGAGCAAGCCAATGACAGCGAAGAAGTCCTACTAATCTCACTAGACCTTCAACTGGAGCAGACGCGACCAATCTAGTCTTATGAGCTCATGATCGTCCAAACTATATGCAATTTATTTATATAGAAAAAGGAAATCTTCAACCCCTGAATCAAACATGAATGGGAAGCGCACTCTGCCAAGCTTCTATGTCGAGATACCGAAATGATAAACTGCTGCATTATGTTGATTCCAAGGCCGAGTGCGAGTATTCCATCATGGTCAGGAAGAAAGGAAGGAAATATATTCATGCTTCTGCTTCTGCACAAATACTCATGATGTCTGTTCCTGCTCAAGCTGATATTTCATAAACTCCTGACATGTCAGGACATTAAATATTTCATCCCGTCCCCGGCCTTGAGACGCACCCCTATGCCCGAAGTGCCAGTGGGTAATTTTAAGTGACATAAATCTAAAAAATCCCCCGCAGCTGCTCATCTGCATCTGTCTGTATAATTGTGTAGCCTGGATCTCCACAGATCCCCTGTGCACCTGCTACCCTTCATGCAGTATTTCAAGATACATGTAGTAATGAAACATAAATACCAGACCACCCCAAGCGTTTAAGTCCTTGAAATAAGGGTACTGTCAGGTTCCTGTGTTTAGAGCCCGTTCCCTCACGCAGGCATGTTTCAAAGTCGATAAGATTTTTTTTTCTTTTTAAAAAGTGATAAATTTATCATCTGACTCGAATGAATAAATAATCACACACACACATAATAGTCACACTAGACCACACAGGATGCAAAAGCACTTTACTGTATGATGTATTCTGGATTTGTTATATTCCGGGTCCTAAATATCACACCGTGTAATATTGAACATAAAAACCCTCCGTTTAATGACAGACCCCGAGCACAGAACCAACAGCTTCAAAAGATCAGTAGCACCGCCCAGGGTGAGAAAGAAAGACGCAAGTCAAATCAGCTCCCAGTGTGAGAACACAGGGAACATATCGACCACTGTGAGCCAAATGAAAGCAGCGTTCTGCCCGGCCACGGCTTGTAATTAAAGAGCCGTGATTGGAGAACCCCCGCGGCGAAAGCACCCATTATTATATTTCCCTCACGCTCAGAAACGAGCCGAAAAAAAAAAAAAAACAATAAAAAACTGTTTTTATTATGAAACGGATACTCACTATGGTGAAGTTCATGACCTTGAGGATCCAGATAGTGAGCGCGAGGTTGACCAGGATGAGGATCATGAGAAGGAGGACGAAAAAGTAAAGGCAACGTTTCCGCCAGCCGTAGATGCCCACTTTGTACACGTGAGGTTTCTCGGTGCTCTGGACATTGTTCCTATGAGTGAACTGTTCTTGGGTCATCTGCAAACAAGAGAACGCAAAGAAAATGATTAATAACAGAGAGGTTCGGGACCTCAGACGGGTCACATCATTCAGTTCGCTTCAGTTTAGCTGGCATCGATAGCAGCTTTACAGAAAGAAAACTTACTGAATATAAATGAAAAAATATATAAAATAAATCGATTTCTTGCTTTTTCGATTTGTCGTGTTTGGTCACATTGGAGTTCAAGCTGTTTTGCACAATTGAATATAAACATTCTGCAATCGTGATTTAAACTGCGATATGTAACTACGGCCACCTAAGGCCAACAGCAGGTAAAGGCAAAAATCATCTTATTAACAGGATGTTCGCTGATATTTATTTATCACCTTTGAATTATTCAAAGAAATTAAACAAATACTTAAATTATTGACAAACTCCACATCAATTCCTGACTATGAATAAATAATCAATTATAGCCTTTCGCGATTAAATAACTCTGACTTGGAAAAGTGAAATGAAATGGATTCAATTTGGAATTCCCAGTCGGACATGAACACGCCTGATGTCACAGCAGTACGGCAGCAAGTTCGGTTCATGTTTCCTCTTTGATTTATTAATTCAGTAATTAAGATGTAGGTTTTATGTGTTAGGACTTTCTGTGCCATTTATTTTAATAAGCATTGGTGTTCTTTGGTGCCGTTTAAGGGCCATTTATACAAAGATACCAAAACATTCAAGAAGTCCAAGAAGTTGTTATATGTACGGTAATATATTTGGATGAAAAAGTCTATTTGAATTTAAAAATATATTGAGAAAAGTAATATAATACCTGATGATACACCAAAAGATTAAGAATATTTTTAGAATAAAATTATATTACATCAAGTAAAACTTGTGTTAAAGGAATGTCCTAACAAATGTTTCAAAGAAAAGGTTGTGAAGTTTCAGGAATTAAACATTTAAATATTTTAATATATACAGGAAAGAACTCTTACCAGTTCAATAAAAATCATAATAAGTGAAGGATTTATAAATCATTCTGTCTTATCATAAAGAAAAAGTCATAAAGTCATATATATATATATATATATATTTTTTTTTTCCTTTTTGTGAAAAAGTCATATATCTAAAATTTCATGGTTGTAGTCACCCAATTTAAAGAATAAAAGAAAATCAAATTATTTTGAGAACAAAAATATAACATATTGGAAAATAGTGTAATATTTTGAGAATAAATTCGTAACATGTAGAAAAAAAATACAAAATTATTCTAAAAGTTATTACATAATTATAAAAATATACAGTACAGAGCAAAAGTTTGGACACCCCTTCTCATTCAGCGAGTTTTCTTTCTTGTGTTCTTTCTTGTGTTCTTCAGCCCAAACGCGTCTCTTCCGCTTCTTGCCTGTCCTTAGCAGTGGTTTCCTAGCAGATCTTCTACCATGAAGGCCTGATTCACACAGTCTCCTCTTAACAGTTGTTCTAGAGACGTGTGTGCTGCTAGAACTCTGTGTGCCATTGACCTGCTCTCTGATCTGAGCTGCTGTTAACCTGCGATTTCTGAGGCTGGTGACTCGGATGAACTTATCCTCCGCAGCAGAGGCGACTCTCGGTCTTCCTTTCCTGGGCCGGTCCGCATGTCAGACAGTTTCTTTGTAGCGCTTGATGGTTTTTGTGACTGCACTTGGGGACACTTTCAAAGTTTTCCCAATTTTTTCCGACTGTCTGACCTTCATTTCTTAAAGTAATGATGCCACTCGTTTTACTTTACTTAGCTGCTTTTTTCTTGCCATAATACAAATTCAACCTCTTTGAATGAGAAGGTGTGTCCAAACTTTTGGTCTGTACTGTATATATAATATTTTTAACAAAAAATTAAGAAAAGGAACTGTGACTTTTTCAGAATAAAGGACCAACATTTAAAGGAACAATTTACAAAAATAATAATAATAATAATAATATATAATATGTATCGGAACTGGATGTGATCGGATACGTGATTAGATAAGTTCTGGTCACTGATCAGAAGCCCGACTGGTTCATAAGCTTTCATCCTGACTGTGTGCACCAGTAACACCGTCACCAACGCTGACTCTAACCATCTGAACGAAATAAAATAAATAAATCAATCGGTGCACACTGCGAGCTGTAATCACCACCTGATAACTTGCATTCTGCTGTCAGCGGCTCTTAGGGACCGAGGCCCTGGTGGCGAAGCCAATCGCGTTTGACAACCGTCTATTCAGCGCTTAACTGAAACAAATGACACCAGACAGCTCTGTGAAAGCGCCAAAGCGAAAAGAATGAACAATGAATAATTGGGAATAATATTTCCCTTCTGCACATCACACTGTGTTTTACATCAACGTCACACTCCGGACCGTGTGATCACTTCGCTGCACATCGTTTGTCACATTCACACGTTCGGGGAAAAAATAAAATCACAGAATTATAACCGCAAAAAAAAAAGTCTGTGAAGAGGGAGAGCGAGACGGGCTGCTGCTCGGGCCACGTTTAAGCCACGTCTACAGCACGGAAACGGGTATATAGGTAGAGTACGACAGTGTTAATACGTCACAACACCATGTGTGTAGAAAGAAAGATAGAAAGGAAGGTAAAAGAAAGTAAGAAAAAAAGAAACATTTTTATGATATGAATAATAGAAAGAATAGAAAGAAAGAAGGAAGGAAGGAAGAAAGGAAAAGAGAAATTAAAAGGAAAGAAAGAAAATGAGACATTTTGGGAAAAAGTTTTATAAAGTTTTATAAAGTAATGAAGGAAGGCAGAAATCAGAGATGTGTGTGCAGCTAAAACTATAAAACTCATCCATTAGCCACAAAAAGGGTGATTCAAAATGAGCATGGAACTGATCAGACTTTCTTTCTTTCTTTCTTTCTTTCTTTCTTTCTTTCCTTCAGTAACAAATGAATAATAAGTAGTAATTAAGGCAAACGTTTCTTTCTTCCATTAAGGGTCAAATGTAAATAGGAAAAAAATTAAGTAAATCTTCATTGAAATTTTTATTTAACAAAGAAGAAATTCTCTCTCTCACACACACACACACACACACACACACACACACACACATTCCTGAAGCCTCACTCAGTGACTGAGTGTTCAGGTGATAGTTTGAAGTGATTCCTGCTCCTCTCTTCCGCCTCTCAGCCGCTCGCAGCTCTCAGTAACAGCGACTCGTCTGCAGGAGCTCTGACCTGCTGCTCGGGTCACACGGCGCCGCCGCCGCCGCCGCCGCGCCGCCTCACGACCAACACACACAGACCAAGGAGAAATACACCACTGGCACTCATCTCGCTGTCTTTATTTCCTTCCTTTATTTCTTTGTCTTTTTTTCTTTCTTGCTTTTAAAAGCATCAGATTTGCATTTACAATAATTAAAGTTTCTGTCTTTCTTTTGTTCTTTCTTTCCTCGTCTCGTTCTTTCTAACCTCTTGTTTGATTTCTGATAAAGGTCATGTGACAGTAGATAAGGTCATTTAAACAAGTCTTAATTTTTTTTATTCTTTCTTTATTGCTTTTTTTTATGAACAAATGAACCACAAAGAGCAAATTAATAAGTAAATTGCTAAACATTCATTTTCTTTCTTTCTTTCTTTCTTTCTTTCTTTCTTACAGTAACACACATATACAGTAAGCACAAGTAAATTGCATTCATTTTCTTTTTTTCTTTCTTTCCTTCTTATAAGAACATCAAGTCTAAATTAGTAAGAATTAGGCAAATCTTTTTCCTTCCTTTCTTTCTCTCTTTCTTTATTTCTTTCTAAGCCCCTGTTTGATTTGTGTCTAAGGTCATGTGACAGTAGGTAAATGACCGTATTAAAGAACTGGATAATTATCGAGTCATTCTGTTGTTTTCTTTCAGTGCAGTAATATAATGTTAGCTATTAAATGATCGACCATCAGTCATGGTACTCGTGTGTTATAGTCATGAGTCATTATTGAACAATTACAGGATCTGGACGGAGGGCTGGAGAGAAACACCGCACGCTTCCTGACCCAGGCGCTGACACGAGAGTCGAGCTGCTTTAACACCCGAGCTGCGGAGAATAAACACCGTAGGCTGCAGTCTGATGGTGTTAAAGGCGCTCGGAGCGTCGTGGATGCGAAAGTCGACAGGCTGTGATGGAAGCCACTTACTCCGTGAGTCATCTCGGGCCTCTGAAATGTGACTCACACGCTGCCTTATCATTTACTTTTCGTCTAACAGCATCTTGTAGCGTTTAATTACACACAGCGCTAATGCTGTAATGCGGCTGCTTTTCCTTTCCGTCCTAATTTTACTGAAAGAGACAAAAACGTCTCTTAGAAAAAGTGGTTGAGGCTCGATTTTTAAAATTTTTTTAATTTACAGACGTCTTCAGTTCCGGTAAAACGACGAATTGAGAATGTGCTAATCATCTGAAAGAGAGAGAAAAAACGAAGCATCGCTAGCATTCTGAAAAGAAAAAGGAAACAGCAGCGAATCTGGTACAGCTGCAAAGGAAACGGAAAGGAACAAAAGAGGAAAAGGAGCAGAAGGGAGAAATGTGATGAACATGAAGACATTCCAGAGGAAAAAGCCACAGTCTTAGTGGGGGAAGAAAAAAACAAACGAAAAAAAAAAACCATGCTAACATGAACAGCTAGTTTGATGGACAATGGTGTGACGCACAGTTATGCTAACAGCTAGTTTTTATGACTTATTGATGCTTCGGATGTTGTCGTTTTCACCCAAACTGAAGGGAAGGAGCTGAAAAGAGAACGTCGATTGCTTTCACACAAAAGAGAGACAGAGAGAGCAGAAAAAAGGCGGCGAGTTCCTCGTGTGCTCCTCCGTCTGAGCCTCACCACTCTCGAGCACTTCAGACGATAAGCGAGTGAAAGAGCGAAGCGTGAAGAACGCACACACTGGAGACGGAAAAAAAAAATCACCCTTGAAACTGTTCAAAGCCGAACATCAAGAGCCAGCGATTGGTTTCATTCCTGCAAAGCGTCCTCACCTTTTACCTGCGCCATTAATCCTTTCTTTTTTCTCGAATAAACGAATAGAAGTAAAGTTTAAATAAGAGAAACAAAATAAACTTGTAGGTGACTGGGGAAAAAAACATTTCTTACATTCCTTCCCTCTTCCTTAAGAAGTGTGAAAGCGAGAAAAAAACTATTCAAATAATTAAGATGTACAATTCTCATTAAGAAAACTTTCTTCTTCTTTAAAGATTGTCCTTTACTTTTTTTTAAGATCTTTGAGCACTTTCAGCCATTCTTTAAAATTCCTTCGCCTTTCTTTTCTTATTTTATAATAAGAGAAAAATCCAAAAATAAGTAGTTATATTTTCTTGGAGAAAAATGGAGAGGTTTACAGGGTGGACTGGGACAAGGGTGTGCAAGGGTTTAGGATCGAGAGGAGGAACTGCGGTGGCGTGAGATTGGATAGGGTGAATTCCCACAAGGTTATGTTGACCAGGGTGAAACTAGGCAGGGTGAGGTCAGACACGGTTAGGGTGAAAGGGGACAGGATGAGGGGACACTGGGTGAACCTGGCAGGGTGAAGATGGACAGGGTGAACTGGGACAGGGTGAGAGTGGACAGAGTGTAGCCAGATGGGTTGAGAGCGGGTATGGTGAAATTGGGCAGGGTGAGGGGACACAGGGTGAAACTGGCATGGTAGGGGTAAACATGGGCCAACGAGGCATGGTGAGGGTGGACAAGGTGAACTGGGACAGGCTGAGGGTAGACAGAGGACAACCGGGCAGGGTGCAGGAAATGGTGAGGGTGGGAAGGGTGGGACTGGGCATGGTGGGAGTCACAGGGTGAAACTCCTGGGTGAGGGTGGACAGAGTGAACTGGGACAGAGGGAAGTGGGACAGGGTGAGGGTGGACAGTACGCAGTAGACGGAGCCACAAAACACACACACACACACACACACACACACACACACACACACACACACACACACACACACACACACACACACACACACACACATCTCTGACATGCAGGGGAGGGGATTCTTGTTTCATTCATCAAAGTCTTCCGTGAAAATTATATTGTTTGTGTGTGTGTGTGTGTGTGTGTGTGTGTGTGTGTGTGTGTGTGTGTGTGTGTGTGTGTGTGAGTGTGAGAGAGGGAGAGAGACGGTTATTTCAGAAATACTTCAGCTTGCAGTAAACAGAAGTGACCTTGAAATAATTAACCTTCACCATCTTTCTTTATCAGCTGTGAAATTAGATTCAGACGGAATAAAAGCTCGAGTTTAGTCGCAGCAGCGCTTTGTGTTGATCTGATTCTTCTTTACACCGTCTCGTTTTCCTTATTTTGACTAAACTCATTATTAACTTGATCTCAAATATCTTAATCTATATAAACAATGGTTGATTTAATGCCATTGTTTTACAAATGAAGCTCAAAGAAAAGCTTTAAGTAATGAAACTTTTGTCTTGCATTTTTAATCAAATGTAAATAAGAAAAAAGAAACTAAATCAGAGCTACAGTAACTACATCTTTCTTTACTTTTTCCATTCTTTGTTTTTCTTTCTTTCATCCTTTTTCTTTCTTGAAAGTCAAGTGTAAAGAAAAGAAATGAAATAATTAAAACCATCAGTCATTCTGTAAATCTGTTCTTCATGTGTTAGTCTATTCATTTCATTTTCCTTCTTTATTCTTCTTTCTTTCACGCTCTCTGATGCTCTCTTTCAAGAACGTGAAGGAGGTTTTTTTTAAGCAGTTAAGCTTTTTTTTTTCTTGAAAGTCAAATGTAAATAATAACAACTAAACAATATTATAGATAATTAGGCAATTATATTATTGATAATTTCTATCTTTCAGTTACTCTGTATGTCTTTCTGTTTCTTTTTGTTTGTTTATTTGCTTTTCTTTCTCCACATTTCTTTCTTTAAAGTCATGTATAAATAAAAGAAACAATACATTTAAA
>JAAGKR010009485.1:0-23340 GCA_011419295.1 Clarias macrocephalus | reverse complement strand
CCCCCCCCCCCCCCCCCACACCAACCCCCTCCACTTGAGAAAACGTTCTACCTTGATGGTATCCAAGCACTAGTAAAACACTGGGATGAGTGCATTAGAGTTTTTACTTTCATGTTCTGTTATTCGGTATCAAAAGTCCCAGTTTGACTTGAATACCGCTTGTTTTAACAGGATATACAGAAATAGGCAAAATAAAATGAATTACAATGCACAATCAAAAGTCCCAGTTTGACTTGAACACCATCATACCTTCAGAGACAGAATACACATCTCTTTAGAATTTAATTGAATTTAAAATGATTAAATTTCTTTAGATGTGGCAAAGACAATATAAAAAGTTTATGTTTCCATGTTTGTTTTATTCGATATATAGTATAAAGCATCTCATGGCAGCTTTCATAATATTTCTGACAAGCAATCTTGGAATGAAACAGATGGACGTGAGTTGGCACGGCATCAAACATTATGGTAACGATCATGACATCGTGGGCATGATGTGCGCATATTACAGAAATTCATGTTGTGTTGGTAATTGAATTTCTCTACAGGTATTGCTGCTCAACCCTGAAATCTGTGGCTCCTGGAAAAGCTTGTGCCCTATCATCAGAAAATCATGAGGCCAGAACTTGACAGTGCATGGCCAGGAGTCCAAGAAAGTACAAGACAGTGTGATTATCTGTGTTGTCTGTGTGGAAGAGATAACACTATTTAATCAAAGCAACCATTAAACATCAGACGATCATGACCAATCTGTGATCTAATTATATGGAAGAGGGTTGATAGAACTTTTCCTTCACAGTGCGTCACAGCATGAGGCGCCATTTGAACTGAAATTATTATTATTATTATTATTATTATTATTATTATTATTATTATTATTATTATTATTATTATTATTATTATCTATTAGTTATAATAGTAAACCAAAATCCAATGAATATTATTTCATTATAGTGTAATAGTTATAATCATTCAGTACAAAAAAAAATTGTTGCATCTGTTTCTTTGCCTTATTATATTAATGCATAAATAAAAGTGAATAAAGTCAACATTATAGGTAAAGATGAGTGTGTGACCACTCGCTTTCTTTCTGCGCATCAGACATGCCTCAGCTGCGGCGAAGAAAGCAATTTTCAGTGCGGCTGAACTCAAATAAAGAACAGGAAGACAAGAGGGTATCTCACAACTGGGTGAAAAAAGAAAAAAAAACATGCGATACAAAAAACCAATTACCCTTGGCGCCCTGTGAAGCTAAGCAAATCATCTCTTAAACCAGAAAGCGGCTGAGAGTCGCCACTTCTCCACAATGACTTTTAGACTTTGAGATGAATAACCTTCATGTCGTGACACAGGTCTCGGTCTAAACATGTTCTAATAGAATTCGCACCACGTCTAAATCGCTTAACTGCTCTGGGAACGTCTGGCCTAGCTTTGTCCCCCACACATTATGGACAGCTATAAAAGATTGATGGTGCTAGTTATGATACTAGATGCCCCTACAGGGCAGAATGGTGACATCGGCATGGGGCTGTTACAAGCACATAATAGTAAACATGGCAGGGTGACAGCGTAGGCTTTAAGATATATCACCATTCTATCGTTTTCACGTTCCTTGTGACTGAGTGCCTACAAACAGCTTAAAGGGGCAAAACAACATCAGATGCTGATGCTGTAGGACATAAGGCGTATACAGTTATATTGAGTACACTTAGAAAAATGTCTTAAGGTGACTTCCTGTCTAAGCAGCACTTATTACAAAGAAAACGTTACAAGCAACTAAACTGTCGGTTATGGCTAACCGTTGAAGGAAATATTGTTGGGAGTGATGGCACACTCGCTCTCATTTGTGGCAACAAGCTGAAAGGTTCGATCTGGACTTTGGTATGTCTGGCCACAGATCTTTAACATTTAAACATTCCCAAGCCAGCTGTACTGTACGATTTAAACTTATCTGTGGGCCCTGGGTCTTCCCCAGGCTCTCCATCCAATGGGATATGATTGATGCAGCTCTACGACGATACATAGTGCCAGTGCCACCTCAACTGGCTCAACATGGTGGTAGTCATCATATCCTAAAGGCATGCCCCCGGCCAATTCAGCGGCACGGTCCTTTTATGCACCGGCTGGTGAATATGCTGATGATATAATGTATGTACGTGTAACACTGTCATTAAGTCACTGAACCACTACAGTTGGAGTTCTTTTGTCATTAAACCAAAGGTCCTCATTTCAGTACTCGGGGACTCCAATGTGCTCCAATCTCCAACACATCTGAGTCAACTGGACATTCAGAGCGTTTAATTACCTGGATCTGGTCTGTATGGAAATGAAGGAGAGGTGGCACTGGCACCTTGTACCTCCAGGGTCTGGCTTCAACATTGGCTTTACCGGTTCCTAGTTGGACTATAGAGTTTCCTAGATGGATGGATGGATGGACAGATGGATGGATGGACAGATGGATGGATGGATAGGCCAATTCAACATATGATGCAAAATGACCGTACACTTATATTTATGTATTGTTATAATTTCTTTGATTATGTTAGTTTATGAGGATGGTGGAATTAGTGTGCAGGGTCACCCATCCCTTGAAGATAGGGATAAGGGTCTGGCTTAATAGTGGGAAGCCTACTGTAGTAACTGACACAGAATCATAAACACAACTGTCATAAACATAATCCATCACTGATTTTCAGGGCCCAGTTATTTCTGACAGATCAGTGTTAGCTTCTTATGAGCCCATAAATATATATGTGTGTCTTGTAACTAATGAAAATGTGTAAGTCACATTAATTTCACGATATGGTACACGCTTCTCTGGCATGTTTCATTTCTCCCAGCTTCTTCATCATCTGTCCCACTGCTCCTAGGAATTAATCATGTAGTGTAGTTCTCTTTGTCGATTCCTCCCTTTTTTTTTTTACCGTTATCTCCTATCTATTCCTGTGCCTATGTTACACCACTAAAGATGCTGGGAACATCAAACGTGCCCTGCAGTATTGTCTTCTAAATCTCAGGATTAATTGAGACAGTGCATCCGCAAGGCCTAATTACGAGGATGTTATGCACCGACTGGTGAATATGCTCATGATATAATGTATGTACGTGGAACACTGTCAGGATTTCCTGAGCCACTACAGTTGGAGTTCTTTTGACATGCAGTCGTTAAACTCACAGGTTCTCAATTCAGTCCTCTGGGACTCCAATGTGCTCCAATCTCTGACACATCTGAGCCAACTGGCCATTTAGAGCATTTAATTACCTGGCTCTGGTGCGTATGGAAATGAAGGAGAAGAAAAATCACTACCAATAGAAGGTCCCCAAAGAGTAGATTGAGAAATTCTATTTAGACACATCATATGCTGCCAGGCGCCACTTGGGATTTGGAATTCAGTTAAAGTGTAATTGGCTATGTGGTAGGCTTTGCTGTATTTTTTATAAAGGGATTCTGAAGAAATCTTGGTACCCCAAAGGAGGGAAAATCTATATTTCACTGGAAGGGAGTTATTCACTTTAGGCTCATTAGGATTTTTTCTTCTTTTTTTTTTTTTTTTACTCATCTAGCCGGCATGTTTATACAAACGGTCTCAAACACATGATTCAAAATATACCTGAGAGTTTTGTCCTTGACCACGCTGCAAAATGTTAGCATCTTAGCAAGTAAAATATTCACGAATCTAGCCAAAAATATGAACCTTTTTTTTTTGAGAAGAAAAAAAAAACTAATATATGATAATTAAACTTATTTCTAATGAAAATGTTTCTTCAATTTCTTGTTCATTTTTATATCAGATTTTTTTTTCTAGTTTTAAGGAATTTATTTCTTGAAAGAAACAAAATTCTCTGCCAAGGTCTACAAAGGCCTTTTTTCCTTGCAATTTTAGTATCATTTATCTAGAAAGCATTCTTCTTGAGAAGATCCAACTTTATACGTTTATATATAGCAATATACACTCACCTAAAGGATTATTAGGAACGCCTGTTCAATTTCTCATCAACCAATCCTGAACTGAATGTCAGAATGAGAAAGAAAGGTGATTTAAGCGATTTTGAGCGTGACATGGCTGTTGGTGCCAGACGGGCCGGTCTGAGTATTTCACAAATCTGCTCAGTTACTGGGATTTTCACACACAACCATTTCTAGGGTTTACAAAGACTGGTGTGAAAAGGGAAAAACATCCAGTATGCGGCAGTCCTGTGGGCGAAAATGCCTTGTTGATGCTAGAGGTCAGAGGAGGATGGGCCGACTGATTCAAGCTGATAGAAGAGCAACTTTGACTGAAATAACCACTCGTTACAACCGAGGTATGCAGCAAAGCATTTGTGAAGCCACAACACGCACAACCTTGAGGCGGATGGGCTACAACAGCAGAAGACCCCACCGGGTTCCACTCATCTCCACTACAAATAGGAAAAAAAGGCTACAATTTGCATGAGCTCACCAAAATTGGACAGTTGAAGACTGGAAAAATGTTGCCTGGTCTGATGAGTCTGGATTTCTGTTGAGACATTCGAATGGTAGAGTCAGAATTTGGCGTAAACAGAATGAGAACATGGATCCATCATGCCTTGTTACCACTGTGCAGGCTGGTGGTGGTGGTGGTGTAATGGTGTGGGGGATCTTTTCTTGGCACACTTTAGGCCACTTAGTGCCAATTGGGCAGCGTTTAAATGCCACGGCCTACCTGAGCATTGTTTCTGTCCATGTCCATCCCTTTATGACCACCATGTACCCATCCTCTGATGGCTACTTCCGGCAGGATAATGCACCATGTCACAAAGCTCGAATCATTTCAAATTGGTTTCTTGAACATGACAATGAGTTCACTGTACTAAAATGGCCCCCACAGTCACCAGATCTGAACCCAATGGAGCATCTTTGGGATGTGATGGAACGAGAGCTTCGTGCCCTGGATGTGCATCCCACAAATCTCCATCAACTGCAAGATGCTCTCCTATCAATATGGGCCAACGTTTCTAAAGAATGCTTTCAGCACCTTGTTGAATTAATGCCAT
The DNA here is from genome assembly GCA_011419295.1 of Clarias macrocephalus. Taxonomy (NCBI): domain Eukaryota; kingdom Metazoa; phylum Chordata; class Actinopteri; order Siluriformes; family Clariidae; genus Clarias; species Clarias macrocephalus. Next base: position 18,324 of record JAAGKR010009485.1, on the reverse strand, counting down.
GTAGAATTAAGGCAGTTCTGAAGGTGAAAGAGGGTCAAACACGTATTAGTATAGTGTTCCTAATAATCCTTTAGGTGAGTGTATATACTTTCATTATGAAAGTGTCTTAGAATCTGCATTCATTAATGAGGGCTGAAAACGGGTCTTTTTTTTTCACTGTTCTTTTTGTCTAACACTTTTTATGCCTTCAACAATGGGTTATCTTGGAGACCTTAGACAACCCAAAATGATCCATGTGTCCAAACATGTGTTTCTCCATCTGACATTCTCATTAGTAATTGGCAATATCTGAAGAAGGAGTGCTTGAATGTTTGTAAACGTCATGCAAAAGTATGATTGCAACCAAAAGTTGGACTAAAGAGATTATTGAACAAAGGGTTACAATCACACTCTCTCACTCAAGCTCTATATCGTCTATTATGTACATGGTCACGGGTGGCATGGAGTCTATCCCAGGGGACTTGGGGCATTAGAAGAGTGAAGACTCCTTGAGATGCCAATCCATCTCAGGACATCTTTTGTAATATATTGAGATAAAAACGGAGGTTAAATGTAGGAATTGCATGCACTTATTATTGCTCCCATCAGGTGAAATGAAGGCACTTTGGCATCGATCCAAACATGAACCAGGAATACAGTATTTCAAGGGTATTTGATACATACAAATTAATAACCAGAAGAACTCAGCTTGTCGTTAATGAAAGCAGTAAATGTTTTGCTGTTGGTGTCAAGTTCTACTTTTTTTTTTTTTTTTTTTTTGAGAAGCCACTACATACTTTACGTACAGTACATACTAATCTGATCTGCATTTGCTTACTCGCTGAGTGGTTGAAGCACTTGCTTAAGGAACATAACATGGCAGGTCCACCTCCAGATATTTTTAACTGTTATGTGTGTAATTGCTAATTCCATGGAACTTGGAGAACAAAGGGGTTCACAATCTACAGGGGATCTGTAAACACCTTACAATCAGCTTACAATGCTTGTCTTTGGACTGTGGGAGGAAACTGGGGTACCCAGAGGAAATTCACCAAAGGTGGCAAGAATATGCATACTGTCCACCACAGGTGAGATTCAAACCCCCGAGCCCTAAAAGTGTGACGCAACAATGCTACTAAGCCATCGTGCTGCCATAAACAATTTTTGTGTAATGGATTATTGCTTTTTTAAGGTAACAAAATTAGTAACATTTTCCGGGTGGAAAAAGTATGTTTAGGATTAAAGTACTTTGTTAACTTGGAATAAAGTTTGTCCAGCATGAGTGTTTAAAAAAAGAGTATTCTAACTGTCAATCTTCTTCAGGAAATTCATCAGGATGCGAGTTGCTCAAAAATATAAACAGACACAATATAGACATATACGGTACTTAGACATATAAATTCTATGTATAGATGTATGTAATAATGTATTTTTACAGGAAAACACTATAATCTACAGTGGCTGAGATGGAAAAACGATATATATATATATATATATATTTTTTTTTTTACTTTTCTTTATTATTATTTGATGCCCCACAGAGGAAAACCTTCAAACCATTATATGTTTTCTATTTGGATAATGCAACATCTCTTGTGAAAAGATGAGTCACCTCTTCATTCCAGCCGTCTAGACAGATTGGCTGAATAATCCGACTTTCACAGAAGAACATCTGTGAGGTCTGTGAGCTTCACAAAGGAGCAGGTCAAAGTTGATACAGGACAAAAATGCAGATCCCGCCCTCCCACCACTTCAGATCATCTATGAAAGCTCACCTCGCTCCTTCTTCTGATTCATTACAATCTGCTAACTATGGCCTTGACTGTCCAGTTGTTACATTAGAGTCTCGCTGTCACTTCACTCGGCTCAGTAAATCAAGTCGGCCTCCTCCGTGGCTCCTCAAGCATCCATAATTTGTCCTTTGCTGTGGCGGCGAGAGACACGGCGTAGGTATCCACTGTCACAAGTTTAGAGTGTGTGTATGCTTAATGGTGTAATTTACGGATGGAGTAAAAAAGTTGGTAATAGTTGGACGAAGCTGGACTCTCAATACTTAACCAGCCATCATTCAGTGTTGTGGAACCTTTTACACTAGAAAGTGATCCAATACTAAGGATCTTCTTTCGAGAAATATTTCCCTAAAATACTAATAGTATTGGACTATACAGTATTAGATAATAGACAGTCATATGCATTGTCAGGAACAGGGTCTAGAGTAGATGCAAATGCAGTTTAAACACTTTAATAAAGAAGGTATGCAAACAAGTCCACAAAACAGTGGTCTAAACTGTCATACCGGGAGACGGGCAAAGAGTCAGCAGATGCGCAAACAGCTAAACTTGGGCTAGGCAAAATAAAAATACAAAAACCAGTCAAAATATAAACCAGGAAAAATAACAATAACAAGGCTCTGTAGATCAGGTATAGTGTAGACTGGTGCGTTACTTCGCAACACATGTTTGAAAAACAAGACCATATTTACTATGTGCAGGTGATTGGAAATTGTTGAGTCTGGTTCAGAAGTCAGTCTAGCCATGAATAAAGGCTGTGGTGTGTTCTGGGAAGTGTGGTTCCTACTGTAGCTGATTACCTAACAGAGCAACCCTCGACCGAGTATTGCTTTGGACAGGTAACTGGAATATGAAAATAGGGTTAGGGATATAAAACTCCTGGCTGAGTTTGGGAACAAGAACATTTTGAGCACAACTGGGTCAAGCAGTGTTAGGGATCGACTCGTGGTCGATCAAGCGCTACAGGTTGGAGATCAAACTTATGCTATTTTGTTCTCTTAAACTACTTATAAACTTCAGTGGGTTTAGAATTCCATAGAGGGTTTGTAACGGATATTGGTAACCCATCGCTTACTGTAAAGGTGTTAAATGTGGTACAGAGAGTCCTGCGCATATTATGCCCATTGCTCTTGCTTGGAGCTACAATAGGTCTAGAGAAAGTAACTTATCTTCTAATTTGCTTGCTCGGCATTCTGTAGTTGGTACCCTGAAGTGATACATAATCTGGACCAGACTTGTGAAGTAAATTGGATACCTCAATCACTTACAGTGTAATTGGGGATTGCAGACAATGGCCTGAACACAGGGAGATGCAAAAGGAGATAAAACTTGGTGTAACATTGGGTTATCCCTAAAACACTGGAACAGGCTGGAACTCACTCCTGTTTCAATGCCGTCTATATCTACTAACAAAAAACTTAGATGGACCTGGGCATTTGAGGACTCATGCCATGGCGATTGTTCCTATTAGATTTTGGAATGCTTTCTTAATTGCTCTTGGAGGCACTTGGCTTAGGATAGCATCGTAAGTTTGGCATCAACTTCAGCCCAAGTGCTGGTGCTTCTCTCCATAAAAATCACTTTTGAGTTTGGATCTGCATTTATTGGGCTAGTGAAATAACTTGTCAAGTAAGTAAATGAACTTATGTAAATATGTAAATGAGGTGTATGTGTCTCTCTGTGTGTAAGTGCTAAAGGCATTTCCAAGTGGCACATTTACTGCATCTGGATATCTTGTAAATCTTGTAAATGTTTAGGTGTTGTTGTGTCGTTCTCAATTCTCTCTATTTGAACACTATGTCAGGGGAATTATTTTTGACTTATATTAAAATAGTTAATTATGATGTTTCAAAATGGGTGGGGAGTGGGGGGGGTTATGAACTAATGGAGTTTTCACATCTCTACCCAGGATCAATTCTAGGTGTGTTTGGTATGTATATGTGTATGTACAGGGTTTGGACAATGAATCTGAAACACTGGCCAATTTAGTGTTGGAGGTTTCATGGCTGAATTTGATCAACCTGGTGGCCAATCTTCATTGATGCACATTCCACCAGTAAGAGCAGAGTGTGAAGGTTTAATTGGCAGTGTAATAGCACAGTTTTGCTTAAAATTTTGCAATGCACACAACATTATGGGTGACGTATCAGAGTTCAAAAGAGGAAAGATTGTTGGTGCGCGTCTCGCTGGCGCATCTGTGACCAAGACAGCAAGTCTTTGTGATGTACCAAGAGCCAATCACGGTGTCCAGGGTCAAGTCAGCATACCACCAAGAAGGACGAACCACATCCAACAGGAGTGACTGTGGACGCAAGAGGAAGCTGTCTGAAAGGGATGTCCGGGTGCGAACCCGCATTGTATCCAAAAAACATAAAACCACATGCAGCTGCCCAACTCACTGCAGAATTAAATGTGCACCTCAACTCTCCTGTTTCCACCAAAACTGTTTGTCGGGAGCTTCACAGGGTCAATGTATACGGTCGAGCTGCTATAGCCAAACCTTTGGTCACTCGTGCCGATGCCAAACGTCGGTTTCAGTGGTGCCAGCAGCGAAAATCTTGAGCTGTGGACAATGTGAAACATGTATTGTTCTCTGATGAGTCCACCTTTACTGTCTAGAAGCCCCAAAGAAGCGACTGTACCACCCAGACTGTTGTATGCCCAGAGTGAAGCATGAGGGTGGATCAGTGATGGTTTGGGCTGCAATATCATGGCATTCCCCAGGCCCAATACTTGTGCTAGATGGGCGTCACTGCCAAGGACTACCGAACCATTCTGGAAGACCATGTGCACCCAGTGGTTCAAAAATTTTATCCTGAAGGCGGTGCCATTTATCAGGATGATAAAGCACCAATACACACAGCAAGACTGGTGACAGAGTGGTTTGATGAACATGAAAGTGAAGTTGAACATCTCCCATGGCCTGCACAGTCACCAGAGCTAAATATTATTGAGCCACTTTGGGATGTTTTGGAGGAGCGAGTCAGGAAACGTTTTCCACCACCAGCATCACATAGTGATCTGGACACTATTCTGCAAGAAGAATGGATTAAAATCCCTCTGGCCACCATACAGGACTTGTATCTGTCATTCCCAAATCAAGAACTGATACTGTATTAGCTGCAAAAAGGAGTCCCGACACCATATTAATGAATTATTGTGGTCTAAAACCATGGGTTTCAGTTACATTGTCCAACCCCTGTGTGTGTATGTATGTATGTACTTTATGTATGTATTTATCTACACACACACACACACACACACACACACACACACACACACATAACAGAGGCCCTGTTATGAAAGTTTGACACTAAATTCACCTCTATTATTTTGTTGTTTCTATTGTTTGTGCATTAACAGACTTGTATGGTGGTTGATCCCTATAATTCTAGTCTAATAATAATAAAAAGCACATAATTACATAAGGAGACATTAATTAAACATTCATGCTAGTAGTCTCTAAGCCACGCTGTGTAAAAGGCTTATCTGAATAATAAAAATGAATAAATAAATCAGATAAGCCCTTTAGACAATGTGGCCCAGTTTTTTCACAAAACAATTAGCTTTTGAGTTGAAATCTCTTGCTTTTATATTCAATGTATTATTTGCACGGTATATTTAGAACTCTCTCGGATGGGTCCGATTACCACCTTGGGTCTGTGTGCATGGAGTCCTTCCTGTGCTTGGTGGGTTTCCTCAGGGTACTCCGGTTTCCACCCACAGTCCAAAGACATGCAGATTAGGATAATTGGCGTTCCCAAATTGCCTGTAGTGTGTGAGTGTATGTGTGTGCCATGGGTCTCTTGGGATGGGCTCCAGGATCCCCACACAGGACCCTGAACACAGGATAAAGCGTTATAGAACATGAGTGAGTGAGTGAGTGAGTGAGTGAGTGAGTGAGTGAGTGAGTGAGTACTTCATAGTCCTCCCTTACATTGTTTACTACTCTCCAGGAAGTAAACCATTCTCACACATGAAATTCCAGGCTCGTCTGAAGGGAACCCTAGAACAGCTTTTTCAGTTTTGAACAAACATCTAAAAAGTTCTTGAGTGCAGAAAAAAATACTAGTAGAAAATGCTTTCATGCATATTTTAATGTTTAAATGATTTTAAACTAGATTGTTTGTTATCCTAGCTATATAAATAATATATAAATATATAAATAATAGCTATATAAAAAGCCAAAGCAATCTCTTCTTCTTGCTTTGTCCATTTTATCCTAGGGGTCACCACATTGGATCAATTTGGCTTGGGAACCAAAAGTGGCAACCCACCAGACTCAAACCCTCTGACCTGCAACCCAGAATCTCAATCGCCTGAGCCACCACCACCACCACCACCACCACCACCACCACCACCACCCAATGCCAACGCAATCTTTATTTTCTGGTAAAATAACCTCATCCAGCATTTCAATGAAGTGTGAGGATTTCCAAATGATGGTCGGCTGAATATAGTGATAGGCAGATGTAAACATAGGTGGACCAACTTTAATAAAATACCTGGCAACAATAAACAGGAAAATTTCAAGCGAGTGTCAAACCAGATAAACTCCGATAGGACAATCGTGGGTAGTCAGGCAAACGATGAAAACCAGGATGACAATATGTAAATAGAAGGCTGGATAATACAACCTGGAAAAGTCTTCATTGAGTTTTTTATTTTATTATTATTATTATTTTTTTGCCTTTGTTGAGTCGTCAGTAGTCAGGTGAATTGGAGCATGTGTGTAAATTAGAGGGGAAGTTCTCAAGCAATTAAAGTTCTGAGTAGCTCATCAGAAGACCAGGGGATCAAGCCCAAGCACCACCCAAGTTCCACATCATGGCTGACCCAATGCTCTGACCCCAGCTTCTTAACAACCCTTGCTATCTGAACTTGAATGTGCTGGGAAGAGAAGTGCACATGTTATTGTGTTAGATTAGTTGCACAGGCTGTATATTCCCTTGGGATTTCAAACTGTTATACTGTCACCAATTTAATTGTGCCCATGTCTGATGGCACATATCAGCAAAATACCACAGGATAGAGAAACAAACCCCACCATGTGCAGCTTACTGTATACGGGTTCTGATTAACCATTCAGACGGGGACATATAAAAGGACTTGGGTAAATCACGATCATCCTGGAACCCGAGACACGGTAAGTCTCTTGAAAAGGAAGGATTTGAGAAAAAGTACAGTATAGCTGCTGATTGCTCTGATGTTCTCCAACATGGTATAGCTAGATTGCTTTATTCCCCCCCCCCCCCTTCTTTTTGTCCCTTAGGAGAACTTGAGATATAAATTGAAGCTTATGGCATTTTCCCCCAGTGTAATCTGTATCAACACATTTCGATTTTTCTCAAGGAGTTCTACCTTATGCTTTTTTTTTTTCTTTTTTTTTTTTAAGAGATGAAGTAAACATTTTAGGTTTTTTTTTAAGTGTCCTTTTTACAAAATAAATTTTTTTTATATTAATATTTTATTGCAGGACGCTTTCATGAATTCTCAATTCAAAGATTTATAATCAAAGTGCATATCGGTGGTAGACAGGCAAGGCGAGTAAGCGAGGGTGTAAAAAAGGAGAACACAAAACGAGGCAAAATAAAAAATTCACTCACTGTCTATACCGCTTTATCCTGTATACAGGGTCACGGGGAGCCTGGAGCCGATCCTCGGACCATCACAGGGCACACACACTACAGGGAATTTGGGAAGGCCAATCAGCCTAATCTAGGTGTCTTTGGACTGTGGGAGTAAACCGGAGCACCCGGAGAAAAACCCCCTGCACAGGGAGAACATACACAGACACAGGGCGGGAATCGAACCCGGACCCTGGAGGTGCAAGGTGACAGTCCTAACCACTAAGCCATCATGCTGCCATGAAACAGTCAAGATATTTGGTGTGGCTGCCACTCACATTATAAGGAGAATCAAATGTTTGGGTGCTAATGAAGAATTGCATATCATTAGCTCATTGTGTGTCAGTAACTGAGTACTTATTGCTATAATGTTTGTTTCTGTCATCTGTTGGTTCAATTACATTAATATGTAGAACCCTTAATTCAAGACCTAGGCTCTACATGCATGTGTTGGACCACTTTACAACCATTATTACTGTATATGGGCTGTACATTTGACAGACCTGCTTTAGAGAGCAGTGTAGCGTCTTACTGTATATTCTGTTTGTGAGTGTGTGATGGTGGTGTTTATAATGTTTTTTAATCTTTGTGGGATTCCGTTGCTTTTCCAAAGTGAGAAACTCGGTGTTCGTCTCGGCACAAGTGAATAGATGCATCAATCCCAAGGCCAATCACATTTGTCAGCTGGGCATGCTCTTTTCCGTTGCTTTTGCCCCAACCCCTCCCACCCACCCATGCACAATCAATGAGCAAACGCTGAATTGCTTTGAGTACACTTTATTAGAAGCACCATTCTTATCCTGCTCTCAGCACAGCCTTAATTCTTTGTGGAATTTTAGATTATGGATTTTATTAATTTGAGATTTCAAAACACTCTCTCTGCCACATGATTTGAACAAAAAGTGGTGGTTTTGGTTCACGAGGATGCTGAGTAATATATAATGAATAATGGAACCAGTTTGACATGATACCCATTATAACTTGGGGTAATTGGTGCCATGAAGGGATGCACATTGATAGTAATTATGGGCTCAATTCCCACAACATTACACCACCTGGTCCAGCCTGAATTGTTGACACAAGGCAGATTGGGTCAGTGGAGTCATGCCGTTGATGCCAAATACCCAGTCTACCATCTGTACATCACAACATAAACAATATTCTTCTTCTTCTTCTTTTTTTTAATAGTTCTGGTAAAGTTCTCTTTGCTCATTAGATTTATATTTCTGTTGATGGCTGGTAGAGCAGTGGAACACATTATAGTGGTCTTCTTTCATAGCAAAACATGTTAAGATTAAGATTCAATTGTTTGTTTATATTTATTTATTTATTTATTTATTTATTACCAGTCAGAGCGCAGGGTCAGCCAGGATACAGGATACAGTGGTGGTGGTGGTGCTGGGGCTTCAACCACCAACTTTCCAATCAGAAACCCAAAGCCTTAACAGTTTGAGCCACTATGTGTATTTCGAGATGCTGTGCTGCTCACTGTGTTTGCAATGATGGCGGTACTGTAGTTTAGTGGTTAGCACTGTCGCCTTGCACCTCCACGGTCCGGGTTCGATTTCCGCTTCAAGGTCTGTGTGCATGGAGTTTGCATGTTCTCCCCGTGCTTGGTAGGTTTCCTCCAGGTTCTCCACAGTCCACAAACATGCAGATTAGGCTAATGTGCACATGGTAAAAAAAAAAAAAAAAGCTAATAAATACAATGGTAATCCACATTAGCTTCCATGGTCCCTAACAGGACAAGAGAGATTCCTACAGTAGATGTATGGATGTATGCTTGCATTGATTTGGATTTGGATTCACTGGCTGTCACATTACTGGAAATCAAACAAGCCGCCATTGCAAACATACTTTTTTCTCCTCATCATTCTGCATAAACTTATGTAAAATCCCAGGAATAGGCAGTAGAGGTGCACAAGCAGCCTTGCCCACGCTAGCCCAGCGGAAGCAAACTAACTAATGCTGTATAATAAATATTCTCATAATCTATCTTCTTAATTCCAGATGGCTATAAGCAGTGCGTAAGAAATATCCCCTTAATCCCCCCCTCCTAATTCCAGTCAGATTGATTCTACAGTGCTGTATACAATTGCTTTCCCCTCATCATCGCAAGCAGAGGCAAAAGAGCGTGTTGCTGATAATTTGCTTAATCTAAAAGCAATTGCCTCTCTACCTCCCTCCATCTTCCCAAGCAGGAAGGCTGAGCATGTTTAAACCTGTTGTGCTGTCCCATGTCCCTGCATGCAATCAATACTAATGTGACTAGCGGCACAGCTCGCTGTGGTATCGATTTCACTAGTGGAGAAGTGAAAAACAAAACCACACTCGGCTTCCTGTGTGAGGGAGTGGACGTCACGCTGCCGTGTGAGAACTAGACACGGAAAGTGGGACTTGCAGGTACATGGCAAAAACAACACATGCACAACATGCCTCAAACTTCTAGATTTTAAGAATGATTTTCATTTTCATTTCCTGCTTCGACAAAAACTGACAGTTTCTTTCTGGTTGTACTTTTCATTTTTATCATCTTTCACCATCTTATATGCTTTGCATCGACGCCGTAATCACATATCCTAACATCTTTAATGCACCGTTTAGCTCTTCGCACAACGGTCAAGGCCTCGTGCTCGAAAATGGTGGTTGATCTGCGGCAAGATGTTCATTCTCGCACTTCTCTCATAATATAATTCAGTTTAAAGCAGCGGGGCCACGCTGGATCGATGCAGGGTCACTCCATGATGGATGAGACCGCATTTAACTAATTTCGCCTCAAGACAGATTACTCAGCTCCAAACGTAGAGGCGGCCTTCTTCTGCGTGTCTCTTCTCGCTTTTCCATCCTTCTCTATCAGGGTTTTAAAGCAGAGACCAAAAACTGATCAAGTCCTCATGGTTACTACATGTTTACGGTTGTGCTTTAATGGTCGTTGTGGTCCATTATGGACTTTCTCGGTATATCACATAGTTCTGCAATTAGGTTACATTCGAGGCACTGAGTTCTGGCCTGAACCTTGTGGCCTGTTAGTTAGTTTCACACCTGTCTCAGTTTGATCATGTTAAAAATGTACTTAATTTTATATTGTGTGATTTTAACTGACCTTGATTATGATTTGTCATACTGGACAAAATCCTAGTAAACTCTTGGCTGAATTTTAGAACAGACTTTGCAATATTGTGTGGTTGGTTGGTTGGTTGGTTGGTTGGTAGGTGGGTTGGTTATAACATCTTATGTGGGCTCCTCTTATGCCAGTAGGGCATGTTTGGTAACTTCCAGCATGACTTCAAGCAAACTTCTTCATAGGACAAGATCCCAAGAAGTGGGTCTGCTGTGGTGCCTGGAACCTGTATGTTACCAGTGAATCCTTTGGGTGCCTTGGTTTATATGGTGGGGCCTCCTTGGACTGGATTAAAATCTCTGGAATTCAAGGACAAAATAACAACCTTGAACTTTTTTGCCAGTTAAATTTTATGGACAGCAGCCTGTGATGCAATGAGAATTCTGATACCTTTCCAACATTGATTTTTTTTTAAACAATTTGTACTACATTGGCCTTTGGCACTCACAATCTTGCCACCAGTTTACTTGTGTATAATTGATAATCAATGTTATTCAGTTGACCCGGTGGTGGAGGTGTTAATTCTGTGGCTGATAGACTAGATCTGACATTTTGATTTGGTTTGATTTGATTTGGTTGATAGACTAGATCTGACATGCAGTTCTTCCATAGACACTTCAGCATTAGATTGTCAGTTACAAGAGAATTCCTTCAATGTATTCCACCACATCCCAAAGATGCTCTATTGGGTTGAGATCTGGTGACTGTGGGGGCCATTTTAGTACAGCGAACTCATTGTCATTGTTCAAGAATCCAATTTGAAATGATTCGAGCTTTGTGACATGGTGCGTTATCCTGCTGGAAGTAGCCATCAGAGGATGGGGACATGGTGGTCATAAAGGGATGGACATGGTCAGAAACAATGCTCAGGTAGGCCGTGGCATTTAAACGATGCCCAATTGGCCCTAAGGGGCCTAAAGTGTGCCAAGAAAAGATCCCCCACACCATTACACCACCACCACCAGCCTGCACAGTGGTAACAAGGCATGATGGATCCATGTTCTCATTCTGTTTACGCCAAATTCTGACTCTACCATTTGAATGTCTCAACAGAAATCAAGACTCATCAGACCAGGCAACATTTTTCCAGTCTTCAACTGTCCAATTTTTGTGAGCTCGTGCAAATTGTAGCCTCTTTTTCCTATTTGTAGTGGAGATGAGTGATACCCGGTGGGGTCTTCTGCTGTTGTAGCTCATCCGCCTCAAGGTTGTGCGTGTTGTGGCTTCACAAATGCTTTGCTGCATACCTCGGTTGTAACAAGTGGTTATTTCAGTCAAAGTTGCTCTTCTATCAGCTTGAATCAGTCGGCCCATTCTCCTCTGACCTCTAGCATCAACAAGGCATTTTCACCCACAGGACGGCCGCAGACTGGATGTTTTTCCCTTTTCACACCAGTCTTTGTAAACCCTAGAAATGGTTGTGTGTGAAAGTCCCAGTAACTGAGCAGATTGTGAAATACTCAGACCGGTCCGTCTGGCACCAACAACCATGTCACGCTCAAAATCGCTTAAATCACCTTTCTTTCCCATTCTGACATTCAGTTTGGAGTTCAGGAGGTTGTCTTGACCAGGACCACACCCCTAAATGCAGTGAAGCAGCTGCCATGTGATTGGTTGATTAGATAAGTTTGATTAGTGAGTAATGATAAAAGATGATTACATGTCAGATTACATGTTGAAGTTCCTCTAATGATAGTGTGGACCTGCAATGAAACAAACGCTCACGTCATCAATCAATATGATCTGGCTCAGATGAGGATTTACATAAACACCAATATTCTTTATATTGGCCTTGTAGTAATTTTTCTGTCCATTAATCAACACTCTATTTGAGATTTAAGCAGATCCAGCACGCTGCCAAATTTGCACCAACACTATTACAGACGGTCTAGCAATCGGCAGGATTTAAAACAAATTTGATCCAGATCATCATTCGGTTTTTTCGAGATTTTCAGAAGACAAATTAGTTCCTGTTGTTGCATTCGCTATAACAGGCATTGCATATTAAGTTGGTAAGAGAAAAATTTGGCATGTTACAGAGAAACCACAAAGTCCCCTATTAAGTATAATGTCTTGTGGTGGGAACATCCATCCAGCCATCCATTATTTATGGCACTTATTCTGAAGAGGGTCACAGATGGCCTGGAGCCTATCCCAGGCAACTCAGGGCATGAGATGGGGTACAATTTGGATGGGGTGCCAAGCTATCACACCGACACATACAGGCCAATCATAAACTACGGGCAATTTGTAAACGCCAGTCAGCTGACAACAAGTGTCTTTGCACTGTGGGAGGAAACCAGAGAACATACAAAATCCAAGCACACACACACACACACACTGTGAGTCAAACCCCCCAACCCTGGAGATGCAAAGCGACAGTGCTAACCACTGAAGTGTATCCACCAATCAAACATTTGCAATCGTCACTATTATCTGATACATAATAAATGTTTGCCTGCCCTCAGGGGCCCCCTATTATCCTGGGGCCCCAAGCAGTTGCCTGCCTCGCCTGCTGACGAGCAGTGGCCTTAAAGAAAGCCTGGCTAAATCACAACACCATCATTAGCGAGCATTCAGCGAGTCGCTATGAGTTAGTTGTTACCATAGAAACTAGTGTCTTATTTAAACAAGTGCATTAATACCTCCTAGTGATTTGCCTCGCAGCCAAAACTGCCTGTCAGAGATGGCACGGTGATGCAATGGGTAGTGTTGCTGACTCACAGCTCCAGGGTGTGCAGTGAGATTAAAAAGTTACAATGGATGGAAAAGCAGACTTTACTGTCTAGAAATACATTATGGCTGTGCGAGGCTGTGAGGCGTCAGGCAATTTGTGAAGGATGGTCAGTTTTTAATTCTATAAGGAGTATAACCACAGATTTTATTATTATTATTATTATTATTATTATTATTATTATTCTGCATTAAATTTGGTCCATCCATTTTTTTTTCTTAATTATGTTCGAATAAATATAAAAGGACATAACCAGGACACAAGACTGACACAATGAAAAACGACCTTAAAGAAGGGAACTCTTGAAGGGTCCCTGCTACTCTAATCAGCATAAAGCAACTTGTCCATTTGTATGATTTCACTTTCTGGTTTTACATCTGATTGTGGCAGCTTATTGAATAATACTCAAGTAAAAAAAAAAATATATATATATATATATTTCTTTCTAAAAAAATTATGGGTTTTATGCGCCTTTTTATGGCCCCGCATAGGTTTTTATGTATTAGGGCAACTTTCACTTCAAATAATTCCTCTTTAAGTCATCGCAATGTTCTGTCCTTATCCTTGGGGACATTTATCTATCATGGCATCACTTCTTGAAGCATCACTGTTATCACAGAAATGAAAAATCTTTCATTTGCCCACAAATGGCCACCTCTGACCGGGTTAGCCTTCTCCTTTTGTTCTGCTTAAGCTGAACAATATTGTGTGTGAACCGACAGAGACGCCTAATAACAACTAGGCCACACCGACATGTCAAACTTCGCAGGGCTCAGATCAACTCATGAGAAGTTAATCAAGCTTATCGATTGTCACTTTCCTCTGCACTTTCTCTGAGAGTGGTTAGATCTCTCTAGTTAATCAGTTTAAATGCCTCTCTGTGGGGTACTAGTGCCGATCTCTAGTATCTTCCAGCTGCTTCCATTGGTGCCAATCAGACTCATAACGCAGATACTCCACAACACATGGAGTAATTTTTTTTTTTCACTTGTTAATCTTCGGTAAATGTTTTGGGGGCAGTGGTGGCTTTGACGGTTGAGGCGTTGGTTGTAAGGTTGGGAGTTTTGAGCCCTGCCACTTCTGCATCACCAATGTTTGGTCCTCGGGCAGGACCCTTAACCCTATGCCATATACAATCGAGGAACTGGATGCAAGTCTGGTGAAAAAAAAATGGAAGGAAGGGCATCTGAAGTAAAACCTGCGGCAGACCTGATCTGATGTGGCGACTACTAGCATAAAAGGGACAAAGCATTAGGAAAAATTCGGTAAATGCTTCATTCTGGGCAGGGTTTCGGGGCATTTTAGATAGGATACCAGTCCATCACAGGGATTTAGGGTTTACACACATTTACATTTAGAGTAATTTTAGTGTAGCCAGTCCAACAATCTGCATGTTTTGAACCTGGAGCAAACGACACAGATATGGAGGACAACATGTCAAACCTGACTTTGAAAAAAAAAACCTGGGCTTTACAGCGGCAAGACTATGAATGTTACCAATCGCGCCAATGTGCTACACCAGAGGAGATCAGTCCATCACAGGAAATCACACATTTACATACGCCCAGTCTCAGATTAATGTATGTAGGCATACCAGTGATCGTGTTTCTGTACAGTTGAAGGAAACTCCATCCATCCATCCATCCATCCATCCAGGAACCTCTGTAGTCCATCAGTTACCATTGTATTTATTCCCATTTTTTGCAACCAGGTTGGACCTCCAGTCAACATCAACAAGGAAGGAAACTAAACCTAGATTAAGTCTATATGGATGCAGGGAAAATGTGAAAACACTAAATTCTGTCACCATCCTAGCAAGCCTAGTTTGTGTTTCTGAGTTACAAATAATTCCATAGAAAAACCTGAAAAAACAAAAATAAAAATAAAAAACATCCATGTCCTGCTCTCTATTGTGTTAACCGATTATCCAATATTGTGCTTTATTTCGTCAGGGCAGACAAGCTCCATATGTGTAGAGGTGTGATATTTATTAAGCCCTGAAACCTATTAATGCATTCTGGTATGGTCTTTGTTCCATGCAGAGACACTTGCTGTGCTGTCAGATGAAGGGCTCTGGTCAAAATGATGAAGGCCTTTAATATCACAAATGCACAGGAGTGCAATGAAATGAAGAATTATTTTTGTACCCTGTTTTAAATGTGTTTCAAATGCTTGAGGGTCTAGTAGTGGTTTGTACTCATGCGAAATCTACCAGCTGATCAGAACTTTTGTTTAAAATAAATAAATAAATAAATAAAAAATTCCTATTATCTTCTTCTTTACTTAATTCTAGGGAATATTTTTTTTCTCCATTATTGCTGACTCGCTCGCTGGGCGGTTAAGAAGTTATTTAAAAAAAGAAAAGAAAAAAAAAGATAATATCCTATTTTATGCCATGGCACGTCTTAAGCTGTAAAATTACACACACAGGCCTTGGAAATCAATTAAAAATGAGCTGAGGTTTGCATGAAGAAAAGTTACGAAGGTTATGGCTGGAGTAAGGGCCGGAATAGCCTTCATCGCTTGTGACTTATGAAATCATACTCATGCAAAATCCTGTTTCCATAAACATGAGAAAAGGTCGATAAGTGATTCAGAACAAAAGCTAGTGACCAAAAGAAAAGGAAAAAAGACAAAACAAACAAACAAAAAAAAGTCATTCGATTCTGGGAAGCCAAACTTTACGGGGAACGAGATCCCTCTCGGTTTCGAACTGCGACTTATCTGTAATTAGAGTGTATTACACCCCTGAACAGGATAGCTCACAGTGTTCAGAAGAAAAATCTGGAACAGAGACAAGTGATAGCGATAACAGGGGACCAGAAGCTAAACCTAAAAAAAAAAGGTACAAAAGAATAAGGGTGAACGATTCATCAACAGAACACAATCTATAACCGTTTATATCAATGCTTGCGTTTGTATGTTATCATTTCTATAGTAACGACTCATTCGCATAGACTTGGGGGTGAAACTGACAACAACCAACGATGTAAGACGAAGCCAGACAGACGTGTTATACAACAGGTGTTATTTATAGCCATGCTCATTAACCAAAAAAGCCCAGGTGCAAGCAATCATGTGGATTAATGTGGTGTGGTCCAGCGGCTGATGAGGCTTGTATTTCTGTTCCTGTTCGGCACTACCATGATAATTAACATACATTCCAGTCTCTTCAGACGCATGGGTTCGAATCACACTGATGCCAAGAGGGACTTTAACGGGGTAGTGGTGGCTTAAATGGGTAAGACTGGAAGGTCAGGGGTTCAAGCCCAGTTGAACGTTTGAGCAAGGACTCCTCCAGGGGCGCGGTATCCTGGCTGACCCCAGCTTTCTAACTGCGATATGCAAAAATAATAATAATAATAATAATAATAATAATAATAATAATAATAATAATAATAATTTCACTGTGCAACAAATCATTTAATCTTAATAAATGCAATATAACACTCAAGGATTTGCTGTTGGACTGAATATCAGCACCTGATTTATTTAGTACAACAGCGCGAGTACGATATTTACATTACGGCATTTGGTCGACGCCCTTATTCAGAGCGACTTACATTTTTATCTCATTATACATCTGAGCAGTTGAGCCTTAAGGGCCTTGATCAGGGGCCCAACAGTGGTAACTTGGTGGTCATGAGGTTTGAACCTGGGAAGTCCACTGAACTACCCCTGACAACGGTGCCACAAATTATCACCGATTTAGGATTTGTTTGTTTATTTAACCAGTTATTTTGCCCCACCAACTGCTCCACTAACTAACCATGACTGGTGGAACTGGCAACCGACAAGTTTTACAGTCTTACTGGTACAATGTAGCCAAAAGATGAGGAGAATAAAGCATGGAGGTGGTGGACAGTCCTTACATTTTGCAAGATTCTCTTTATGTCTCTACTCCCAAATAATGTAAACTGGAAAGCTAGTGTGCTATGTAGGGTGTATCAAAGTAATGCCCTTGTTCAGTTAATGGTTATTAGGAATCCTGCGAAACAACATTAACGAGTAGTACATTTAACTAAATGTCCGAATAGTGTATTAGGGATCAGTGGGGCGCGCAAACTTCTGCACATTCTGTCTTTTAAAGGATGTGTTTAGCCACGCCCACCTCATGGGAAAAAAGCGGATAGAACTGTCATTCGGTCCGGATCTGGACCTCAGTCCGCTAGTTAGTGATGTTTGCTTTATATCAACACTTGTGAGATTCCTCTCGTCCAGTCAAATTGCTTGAACTGGTGTATAAACAGAAATCAAACACTTACAAGGACAAACTACTTAACTGAAGACTATTCAGTAATCTGCTTCAGGTTGTTCAGCCTTCAGCAGCAGCAAAAACACTTATCTAGAGGATGACACACACACACACACACACACACACACACACACACACACTGAGCATGAAAAAGACAAATTGTAACCCAGACCTGCAGGGGTGGCATCAAAATGGAAGCATGACGAGTGAATTGGGTTCCTGTTCTGACTTTTCATTAGGGAAAAGCAAAAAGGAAATCAGAACAATATTTCTATTATATATATATATATATATATTTTTTTTTTTATCTTAAGAAAAAACACATTTTTGTTCAAATTCAAGGCCATTCACACTCAGCACAACACATTCTCAGTTTTCACTCCTTCACCTCCTCGATCCTCTTCCTGGTCCCCTTCTCTCAGCTTTAATATGCACATGTAGACACGATGTTTCGGTATCAGTCAATACACCAAGAATATTTATGTCTCCAGTTATACCTCGCTGTGTTTCTTTACCCGTTTGAGCAGCGGTCACAACTCAGACCTCAGACTTGCCCGAAGTATGACTGATGATTTTTTTGAGAATCAATCATGAGGCAAAAGAAGGGAGGGCGGAGAGCAAGAGAGACAGTGTGAGAGAGAGAGAGAGAGAGAGAGAGAGAGAATGAGAGAGAGAGAGAGAGTGAACGAGAGAGAGAGAGAGAGAGACAGAGAGAGTGAATGAGAGAGAGAGAGAGTGAGAGAGAGAGAGAGAGAGAGTGAATGAGAGAGAGAGAGAGAGTGAGAATGAGAGAGAGAGAGAGTGAGAGAGAGAGAGAG
>JAAGKR010009484.1:0-22005 GCA_011419295.1 Clarias macrocephalus | reverse complement strand
CCCCCCCCCCCCCCCCCCCCCCCCCCCGGGCTGGGACACGCGACGAGGGAAGCGTCCGCCTGTGACCAGGGAGTGGGAGGGGCCAATTCTCCCTCACCTGTCAATCAGTGACTAATCGTGTGTCATTGAGCTCAGGAATGTGGAAGAGGATTTGAACATTTTTCTATGAATGTGCTACTAATCAGCACTGTGATGCAACACGAGCAGCAGTTTGTGTGCTTTTAGAGGTGTTTTTTCGTGTGTTAGCTTTCAGCACGCCCGGTTGTTTGCTGTTAATGCTACAGGAGAGCTGGTCTGGTGGGTGGAATTCAAAAGGTGACTGAAACAAACGTGGGGCTTAATGTCATTCAGATCAGCTCTTATAGATTAGATACTTCATGTAAATGGATATAATCCTTATCCGATCCAGATGGTAAAACACCCACGATGCAGAAAAAAAAGGGTATGCACACACACACACACACACACACACACACACACACACACACACACACACACACACACACACTATAAGAATTTGAGAAAAAAGGTGTAATATTAAGGTTAAGGATATAATGTAATATATAATGATATAACGTTATACACAATCCAAAGTCTTAATATTTAAAGAAAGTGGAAATGTTTAAGAGAATAATAACTTAGAATAATAACATGATAACCTCATTTCATACTCCATGTTTCACTCACTGCTGCTGTCATACCTACATGCACATCTTTCCCTATAACATCCTTTGTATTTTGTACATTTCATACGATTTATACAATTTATACTTTTCACATTATACATTATATATATATATAGAGATTATATATTTTACATTCTTTTTTTGTGCAATTTGCTTCTTCTTTATTTCTTGTCCTAGTTCGCTTTTCCTTTTCAAGGTTTTCACTTTCATACTGTGTATGATTTTATACGTGACAAATAAAATTAGAATTTGAATCTTGAAAAGAAAATGTCAAAAATGACAATGTATCAAAGTGAAATATTTCATAATAGATTTGTTGAATACTCTATTAATTTAGTAATAGAGTTATAATACTGTGATATGCATTATACACATCAGAGCAGCGTTCATGAATTAAAATGGGGGACTTTACTTAAAAAATTTGCAACTTTTTTCCCATGAAATCAGGTTTTTTATATAGGAGAAAATGTCCATATTTCACCATGAGATGGGTTTTCCCAGGCTTCCCCACACACACACACACAGTAAAGATCTATAAAGATCTGATCAGCAAATATTTCATGGTTAAAACATTTCAGGTTTGAAAACGTGAGCTGAATAAAACATTTGTAACTTGACCTTTCGTGCGCCGGGAAGTGCAGCAGAGCTAGCAGATGGCAGTTCGGGATTTCTCATTACACATCACATCGGGGAGAAAAAGAAAGAGGCGGCGACTGATTAAAAAAAGCCGAGCTAGGCTCCTTTTTAGTTCCTCTCAGCTCCATTATTCAGCTCATCATCTTCAAGGTCAAATGGGTGCGCTAGTGCGCGAGGGCGTTCACTGTGCAGGCGAGGCGTTCAGATCAGATCGGCTTTTCTTACTCGTCTCTTCTCTTCTGTCTCTGTCTCTCTGTCTCTGTCTCTGGTGACGGATTTTGGTGAAACTGTGATTAGGAGACGAGTGGTTGAGACACCAGGGGCTCGTTTCGAGCACCACAGCGCAAAGCTTATGCTAAGATGGCAGCACTAATAATCACTGAACGCTAAAAAATGAAAACGATCTCATTCTGCTTCATGAATTCAGCTTTTTTTGTTGTTGTTTTTTTTGCCACGACTCTGTGCATATGGGGCAGTTTTGTACTGCTAATTCAGCACACTGTTTACTCCCAGGCTAAATCCCTCCTACTGGATTAGCAAATTAGCAAACGTGGATCACACCAAAACCCTCTAGATATAAATAAATATATTTAGAATAACCCATTTATTATTGGTGGTTCTGGCAGAATGTGGGGTTTTCAGAAAACTTTCTAGCTTTGTTCTGGCACAGTTTACCAAACCTCAGCCACGATAAACAAAGACAGTTTTTTTTTAATGATGTTTGTCTGGATGTTTTACTTGCTGTTTGATTTTTTTTTTTACGTGGAGCTTAAAAAAATGAAATTATAAGAGATTTCTAGCTTGAATGTTGATTGTCTAGCTAGCTAGCTTAAAATGTTTTGCTAAATCTCCGTAGAAAGATTGCTAGCTAGATGTAGCATGATGATTATCTAGACATTGAGGGATCCCCAGCTAGATGTACATAATCACTAATTCTTTGTAGAAGAATTGCTAGCTAGATGTAGAGCGATTGCTACGATTGCTAGCTAGATCTTTAAGCTTATTAAGGCATGTTTTTAAGTACAAATTCTGCTTTTGGTTTCTGGCAGTTACTTCTAGTTAACTTAAACTACACTGTAGTATGTGGTCAAACCTGCAGTGACATTGTATCCAAACACAAACACTTCAATATGGAGTCACTCCCCCTTTTGCAGCTACAGTATAACAGTTCCACTCCTCCACTGCAAGGCCGTCCACAAGATGTTGGAGTTCTCCTGTGGGAATTCAGGCCCATTCATTCTGTAGAGCGTTTATGAGGTCAGGTACTGATGCTGGCCGAGAAGACCTGGCTTACAATCTCTGTTTCAGTTCATCACAAAGGTGCTCGATGGGGTTGAGGTCTCAGGGCTCTGTGTTCGGGCCGGTCAAGTTCTTCCACACCAAACTCATCAAACAATGTCTTTATTTTATGCTTTGTGCACTGGGGCTCAGTCATGTTGGAATAGAAAAGGGCCTTCACCAAACTGTTGGCACAAAGTTGAAAGCATAGCATTGTCCAAGATTTTGGTTCCAAGGGGCCTGACTGAAACACCTGAATTCAATATTCAATTCAATTTAACAGGTTTGGCCAAATACCTTTGTCCATATATTGTATAAACATTGAAACTCCTTGAGTCCTTAATTCAGGTGTTCCTCTAGGAGAAACAATAAGGGTTTTTAGGAGGAACGCTACAGTACACCAATGTTTTCTTACCAGAATATAGACTGCTAAAGCGGCCTTAATTGGCCAATGAACCATTAAAGAAGTCATTACCAAGACAGGCTAGCCGAATAAAACAAATCTTGATAGCTTCTAGCTATTAAGAAGAAAATGTCTTTCACGCAACTACATAATTAATATGTAAAGTTGGTTCTTTAGTCCAGGCTCTAATGTTCGTGTACGGGTTTGTGTTAGAGATCGATTTCAGGACCCATGCAGAATCCAAAACCCATGGCTGCTCAAGTCCCTTTGGAAATTTACTGACGTTATGGCTTTATTAAAGGAAACATAAATCAAAACAGTAACAGGATCACCATCAGGGTACACAGGGACAGGGACAGGACAACACATGTGAGACAAAGACTAAACCGAGACTATTTATACACAAACTAATCAAACAAAACTAAATTCCGGTGAACACAATGACACTGTGGATGAAGTGTACTCTGGGAAGTGACGCCCGGAAACCAAATCCAACATAAAGGTCCAAAAACAAAACATGAAACACAGAGTCCATGGGCGGAGAGCGCCCTCCAGGGGTTATCCCTGACACAATGTATAGTATTTGCATAGTATTTGCACATAACCCAAATTTAAGTTTACATTTTTTTGGAACTTAAAATATTCCAAATATATATATTATGGAATTTTTCTCACCCCTAATATTTTCAAACTGCAGCGAGTTGAATCCGAAAAGGAAAACACTGTTGTAAGGTGCTGCATAGAAATGATTACGTCCACAGCACAAGAAAAAAAAAAGTTAACATTCTATAAGACCGATGTGTGCGTGCAGGAAGAGCCAGTTCACCAGGAGAGCCCGCGTGAGCCGAATTCATATCAGCGTGTGCCAACGCTCTCCGCCGCTCTACTGGCGTTATCGCCTGGAAACGAAAGTGTGCTTTACTGTTCGCTCCTTGGCATAATTAAAAACTCATTAGTGTTGAAAAGCGTTAAAGTGCACTGGCTCGAATCAGGTTAATCGTGATGGATTATGTGTGGCGAAACCAGGCACTTTCTCAGTAGCTAGGTTTAAATATTGGGTTTAGAGTCTCATGGTGGAATCATGAGGCTCAGGTTCAAAGCGTTGCAGCAAATTTGGTTCAGAATCAGACATCAACTTCATGCCAACTTTCAACTGTTATGAAGGATCACAGTGTAGATTCCCTGGTAAGAGCCTAGGAAATGTTGCATGTTCCTCCTTAATGTGTGTGTCATGTGGGTTTTTCTGCAGCTGAGTACAAAAATTCAGAAAAGTCAGCTTTAACAGTTTCATGGCAGTAGCTGAATCGTTTGGGTTGTATTCCAACCTGACTCCCAGACAGGACAGGCTCTGGATCTACCCGTCTCCTGACCAGGAAGTGGGAGTAGCCCGAGAAGTCTATTGCCGTGTCCTCAAACCAGTCCTAGGTCACCCAGCAGTGTTCATGACATGATGGAAAATGTGAAAGTGAGTGTGCCATAAACACACAGGGTCTGTGTGGGACACGAGGACATGGGGACACATGGGACATGAGGTCTTGCATGAGGTCTTTTTGCATTTCAGATTAGTGCAGAATGTTCGTGTTTGACTTCAGTTCTGATTGCCATGAATTACGTTAGGATCAAGGCAGTGAGAGAGCACTTGTCATGTTTATATTTTCGTTTATGGCGTTTGGCAAACTTTTGGATTCACTTACTTTATACAATCGAGCATTGGTAGCACACCAGAAGAAATAAACAAAGTAAAAATTCTTACCCTTAACTGAGTCACTTTTTACACTGCATATACAAGTAGCGGCCACTTTTTTTTTACAGTAACACCACTTTTTTATATTTTAAATATCAAGCGCACCAGAAAGCACATCGAACTGAACCGAACATCCTGTACCGAATGGTACAAATATGAACGCTAGTGAGACGACAGCATCACGGGTCCAAGGTGTCGATTCGATTTATATTGCGATTCTCTAAGCATCATGATTTTATTAATGTCCTGATTAAATATCATGTAAATTCGCTGCAATTTTAAAACCTTTAAAAAAGTTACAAACTAATAAATACAAACTAATTTCAAATACAAGAGTTTAACATTTAACTTTCAATTAAATTAAACAAAAACGCCACATTGTTACCGAGCAGCGCGTATCATAACTATTACTGCTAAACAAACTTGGCAAATGATTCACTCTTCCCAGGTGGGATGCCTGTGTGGGAATAATAGTTTGGAGCGCCACCTGTAGGATTATAAAGAAACTGACGTTTTACTGCCTCATATGCCTCCAAAGTCCTGAGCAGTTGTGAGCAGGCAGATCCTAATGCGAATGTTTCAAGACTAATTAGCGCTCGCTGTGTTTGGAGATTGCTGTCAGCTGGTGTACTGTACTGTACTGTACCGTTACACCCCTTAGTGTTCATTATAGTTCGGCAGGTTTGGAGTCAAAATATCTTCTGATTCTCTCATGTAAGACGGATTAGTTCCTGATATCGGACCCTGTGACAGCGATATGATTTGCGTTCGAGTTTCCTGGGCACTACGATGTATTTAAGTCATGTGCTTTATATTGAATATTGATCTGCACCTGAGGTTATTAAAGCTTCCACCAGCGTGTTATGTGAGGAGATTTACAAACTCCTAAAACTCTCATTATAAGAAAGGAAAAAGCAATTTTATTAACTTTCCTGGTCTGTGTCCAGAATTACGATTCCTCAGGGTGTCGGTGTGATTCTGCTTAGCTTCCTCTTTCTCTCATTCCGTGTAAGACTTGAAATGAACATCATCTCAGCTTCCTGGAAGCTATTAGAAAACCCAAAGCCATTTAATGCCCTACGGTGGGTTTGGTTTTAATCAAAACAAAACATTTTCATTTGAAAATAATATTTTAAAATGAATGTAATTAAAGAGACAGTTCCTCTGGTTTATTGGTGAAAATTACACCAATGAGGAGAAATCTCAACCAGAATAATAATAATAATAATAATAATAATAATAATAATAATAATAATCACAATTATAAAAAATGAGGGCTACACGATTTGATAAAATTAAAAAAAAAATCATATTGTGATTATTTGGACAAATATTGTGATTTAATCTGTAATATGTAACTAAAAAAACATTTTGTATTCAAACTAATTATTGAGGCTGAAAGCAACAACAGCAAGAATGATCTAATTAAGAGAAAATTCCTGACTAGGCGTCTATTACCAGGAATAAGTTGCAGCCTTTTGCGTTAAAATGATTTAAGCATATTGTGATTTCGATTTTTATTTAAGTTACTGTACAGCATTAAATGAAATATTGATCAGACAAACTTGTCTAAATCAGTGGAAAGTGTCTATTTCTTTCATATTTTACTTTACTTTCATGTCTTTTCTAAATGTTTTGATTGTTTTTATATGCAGAAATATGATTATAGTGTTGAAAGATGTTAATATTGGTAATATTTTTGGGTGGCTGAAACGGATTATCTGCATTTACATTATTTCCTATGGGACAATGCGTTTTGCAATTTGAAATTTCGCCTTGAGAACTCGCCTCCGGAACGGATTAAATTTAGGTCCTGCTGTACTGTAGGTTCTAAGTTATTCTATTGTTCTGATTGTTTCATTCCATATAATCTTATTTAGGACAGATGGTCAATGGTTTGAAAAGTGTGCTTTATACAGGGTATGTTATATATGTTCTCTAAAGAGAGTGGTTTCTAAACGAGCGCTCCAAGTGGTCAGCTCCTCTTCTTCTGCTGCTCTTTTAATGCAAATCCTCTTAGGATCTGTATAAGCAAATACCATAATCTGAAATAAATAAATAATTCCTGTCAACAACGAGGCAACGGGGACAAAATAATCTCTGCTCCTGTCCCCATTACTCATTTGTCTTTACAGGTAGCTAGCAGAGTGTTTCCCTCCCCCCTGATGGCCGGATCAATGGCAGCCCTTGTGTGCTTAGATGTTTTGCCCTGAAAAAAGAAAAAGAAAAAAAAACTAAAATCAATACGGATGAATAAGTGTGGCACGAGCTGAGCCCGGCCAGGGAGGGGGTTGTGGTCCTGCTGAGGGATAATCCACAGCTTGACTGTGTGAGATGCTGCGAGGTCTATAATGGGTCGTCAGGGGGCCAATAACGAGGCACGGGGTGGAACAAGGGTTCAAGCAAGGCGGCTGAGTTGACTCATAATACGGATGAGCGGTGTAACAGGAGCGAAAATAAATAAATAAATAAATAAAATTAATTGAGTATCTCAGTATCACATTCTAATCTGGGCACATAGACATGAAATAAGATTTCACTGGTCAGATGGACTGCTAGAACCATTTTTATTCCAAAACTTGTTGAAAGTTCAGACAGCTTTAAACTGTTGGCGGTAAGTCACGGGTTTTGACAGCGGAATCGATTTTTGACTTCACTCAGGTCAAGATCTGAGAAATCATTAAAAACACACACACACACACACACACACACACACACACACACACACACACACACACACACACACACACAAGGCTTTTTAGTTTCACATCTATAACCACTACATTCACTTTAGCAAACAACAAATCAGTAGCGTTGAGCCATATGGGCGTGGTCACAAGCATGGCTGGTCTTGTTTTTTTTAAAGCTCTGATGTAAAACAGTTGTAGTAAATCTTTTAACTGTTCTGATCTATGAGAAGGTGATGGCCAGGAGTGCACAAACTTTTGGCCAAATAGTGTCTTTTCTCAGTTATCATTTTTGTAGTAATAGTTTGAACAGCACGCGACATGTAAACTGATTAAAAATAGAGCTGTGAATCATGGGTAGATTTAGATTGGATTATTACTTTTTCGAACGCCGTTCGGTTCATTAGCAATGACGTTTATTCAAATAGGATTTGAAGTGTTAAAAACTGAAATGTGTCTAATAAACATTGAAAGGCAGATTGTTTAAATGTTGCGTCTTGTATACAGCGATACGTTTTCTTTCCTGCCAATCTCCGGCTTCAGAAAGAAGATAGGATACATCTTCCCTTCTTGTCCCACAGTGGAGACATGTCTATGGGAAAAAGAAGAAAAACACTTGAGGACAGTAAGCCCCCGACTTACGAACATTCGAGTTACGAACGGATACGAACGGGCCTTGGTTCTACAAACATTGGTAGATGCAAACAACTCACGGAAGTAGCTCATGTGTATTGTACAAAAAAAAACACACATTGCAGTGCACCAGATACCAATACGTACAGTTATATACAAGTAATTAGTCAGGGAGCATGACAATAGAAAATGTCCTTCCTGTAAAGCTGTTCTGGTGGTAAATAATCCTAATTTTGGAAAATCCTCAACAAAACAATTGATTTTTGAAATTGGAGTTCACGGCCCAGTACAGTAGGAAAACAGCTCTGAGACAAAATGGGGTCCGGGATTCCCCTCGTGATTTAAAGGCGCACAGACAACACTGTTATGCTTCACATTATATTTCCGTCTCAAAAGCCTACAAGACTCACTTCGTCGGACTTAAGAACAAATGTGACTTACGAAACGTTCTCCCGGAACAGAACAGTTTGTAAGGCAGGAACTAACTGTATTTGCGGAAAATGCAAGCAGTTTGTAGCTTCTGCAATGTAAACATTTACATATTCATTTTTATATCTAATTCATTTGTGAATCGATTCTTAATAGAAAACTAACGCTTGATTAAACTGTACAGTTACTTTCATTTTTATTTATCAACCTAACTTAACTTTACAGATCGTCAGTTTTATTTCTCCTAGACAAAATAAATGTAATGTTGATTGAAATCCGTATGGACAAACGATACATAATTAAAAGCTTTTTTTTTTTTTTATCAAACAAAAGACAGTATCAAACCATGATAGATTGTGCAAAAACAGCAATCGTCTACAATAACAAATAGTCTGTTAGTTTTTCTGTCTGTCATGCCAGTCGGTGAAACACATGCGATCCATAGTGATGCAGAGTGGCACATTACATGACCGACATTTAAATACCGTTTTGCCTGCATGACAGTGCGTACAGGTTTTTTTCTCTTGAGACTGCATCTTTAGAGGGTCTGAGTACATGCAGACTGGGAAACACCCTTGAGGTCTTCGGTCTTCATGTGGTTGAGGAGGAGGAGGTTGGTTTCTCGTTGGGGTTTTGAAGGTGGCAAAGTCTTGACTACAAAGAGCAGCAAGTTCCTTGCAAAGGACCTCCCTGAAGTGCTTCTGCGTTAAGGGCTTGCCTTTTTTCTTCAGAGCAAGTTCCTTGTGCAAAATGTATGAGTTTAGCACAGCAATCTCAATGAAGTTTAGGAACATCTTGAAGAACCATCGATTGGATTTCAGAGTGTGGCTGTAGTACTTGAGGGCGTCCAAGAGTTCAGCTTGACCCATGTGCTTGTTGTAATCGAGCACCGGCTCAGGAACGGGGATTCGACGAACGGACCAAGTGCCGTTGGGTTTCCTTATTCGGCGCTCGGTCGTCTTCCCATTATATGCCTTATGAATGGAAGAACACATGGTGACCACTCGAGTGTCTTTCCACTTTACGAACAACAGAGGGCCATCCCTGATCCACCTCATTTCCCCCTGTTGAGCTTTCCTAGGCATGGCATTGACCAGGGTTGGAGGAATTCTGCTTGAAGTCTCCTGCATAGTTCCACAGACTCTATAGTTCAGCTGGTGGAGATGAGTGAAAAGTGCAGGACTGCTGTGGATGTCATCAATGTAAACATTGTACCCGGTTCCAAGAAGGGACACATTGAGCAAGCCAGCGACTACGTTGAAACTCAGACCATTTTTGCCTTGTTTCCATGCTTTACACTCAGAGATGCTAAAATCGCACACATAGCCAGTCTTACAGTCAGCCAGGATGAAGAGTTTATAGCCCCATTTTTCTTTCAAGTACTGCTTAAGCCCAGTCTGTGCCTTCGTAACCACCATATGTTCACCCATTGACAGATTTTCATAAGGATGAAAGAAAGACCTACAGGCTGTGTGAATTTGAATCATGAATGGCTTCAAACTAAACAGATGATCATATCCTGGATGACCTTTCAGCTCGTCATTGACAGCATCCTCACCTGGGTCACTCATGCGAAGATGAGCTTTGATATCTTCAAACTGTTTTCTTTGCATGATGCAGGAAGGAAAGCAGAAGTTCTGAAGATGGTCCTTCCTCCAGAGGTCTCTGATAGATGAGGTTTTCACAAGGCTATAGTAGATGATAATGCTGAGGAATTTTAGCATGTCTTCAGGGTTCACATTTGACCATGGTATTGTTGTTTTCCCCTGGCTGAGCTTTCTTTTTGCATTTTTGTTGGTGTTATCACAAACGGTCTGGATAACATTTCTGCTGAAGTATAGCTGAAAAAGTTCTGAAGGACTGTAGGTGCGGCAGGAATCCAAATGGACTCCAGGAGTTCTCTTGGGGCAGAACGGAAGTGCAAGTGGCTGCTCATCCTCCTCAGTGGCACTGTGCCATCTATTTAAGCCATTGCTGCCTGGAGTTGTCAGGTTACTTGAGTCCTCCGTAGCTGAAGTTGTTGGACCATGGGATGGAGTTCTCAGACCAATTGATACCTTATCAGAGGAAGTTGTTGGGTCAGTGGAGTCATTCTCTTCAGATGGTGGTGTCCACATTCTGGATCTCTTCATGGCTGAAGATGGCCTCTCAGTGGATCTTTTTTTTGCTTGAGTCAAGATCCCACATGATCCCTCTTCACCTGGAATGGATATGCAACTAGACCTGCCTTGACCTGGATTTGTTGTCCCAGTGAATCGCATCTCATCTGCAGCTGTCCTCTCACTGGATCTTTTCCTGAATAAGGCTGAGTACTGGTTTGATCTCTGCTTTGCTTGAGGTGACATCCTCCTGGATTCCTTCACAACTGGAGCCGTTAAGCCACACAATCCCTCTTCAGTTGATGTCATCACACTGGATTTCGCCTTGGTTAGAGTTGCCCTCTTAATAAATCTCTTCGTAGTTGGAGTCATCATCCCACTGGATCCCTTCTCACTGGATCCATTCTTGGCCAACATTCTCCTCTTCTTGAATTTCTTTGCTCCTGAACATTTCATTTCACTGGATCCTAGGGGAGCTGGAGTTGTCATGCCACTGAATCTCTTTGCTGGAGTTGTCATCTCACTAGATCCCAATACAAATAGTGTCATCTTTTCACTGGATCTCAACTTGGATCTAGTCATCATACCACCAGATTCGACCTCAGATGTAGCCGGCCCTTCATGGGTTGTGAGCCTTTTCCTTTTCTGGCTAATATTAGTGGATGGTAAGTCTGTCTGGGAGGCCTTTGTGGACGTTGTATTGCATGTGGTATGAGGTATTTTAAGAGGAACTGCAGGTGTTGGTGCTGCTGGGGAACATGAGGCAACAAAAATGTCTGGGTTTTCCTTTCTGAAATAATACAAATAAACAATGAAAAATGTAAAACACCAAGTGCAAATTTGTCGGTAAATTTTTATGTACATATAGTACACACAGACACACACACATTTAGGACTCTAACTAAAGATTATGATGATAACCATCGACAGTGTTGGTGTGTATACTGTTTTTCAGCACTTTAATTACAATTATTTCAGCATTTAATTATACAGTATGTAACTACCTGTTCAATATTACTTAAAAAGAATGATAAAAATAAGAATTATAGTGATGATGTCAAATAAATACATACACTTTTACAAATATATGTCTTAGTTACATGATATCCACTGGTTTACTTGCTAACTACAATACAGCGGTGCTTACTTTTCCGGTGTGTGGAATCGACTCCAACACTTTAGGGCTGACTCTTTAATTTGCCTGGAATAAGTAAACTGACTCTTTTTGGGATCAACTTGGGGTCATTGTGAACCAAAAACAAGATGGTGACTTAATGACGTCACACAACAAGATTAGAAATCGATTTTGTGTAAAAAAAATAAAATTAAAAAAAACCTATGTCACATTTATCAGCTAAAAATGGTTTAGCACACACCACCTGCAGGATTATAGAGGAACTGCAACATTTTAACGCCTTAAACGCAAATGTATATAAGAAACACAAAGGCTTTGCAATACGCAATTGATTAGAGAAAGTGCTCATCCATGAGTTGCCAGAAGTTTTATTTTCGCCCAACAGAGCAGAAAAGATAAAAAAAAGAAGAAGAAACTTTTTTGTCACTTTGCCACATCACGGTCTAATGTGGCGAGTTTCTATCCCTTAGAGGAGGTTTTCTGTGCTGTATCATGCATCAATATTTCCAGTGAGTGACATGTTTAACAAGCATGATGAAACACTGTGATACTTTGACTGACGCTCAATCAATGAACTGGCAGGACCACTAGTCTTCAGTTTAAGACCAAAATAGTCGCATGTGTCATTTCTTTCTTTCCTAGCGCTTGTTTACGCCTCCTCCTGCCTCCTGTCACGGAAAGATGCCACCAGTGTCTGAGATCCTGCCAATTTTATCCCACTCTTTTACTCTGCAATTTAGCTAAAGGTCAGGGGACAAGTTCTCATTTCGGCTCCTGTGCTCAACAGTCCCACTGGGTTCTCCATGGGATCGAGGACTGGTCATTTTTGGGGACAGTAGAGTGATGAAAAACTTTGCTGTGTATGATATTAATAATGGTTCATAGGGTTATTGATCTGCTTCCTGTGTGATATACCTACAGGAGCTGCCTACCATCAACACAAGATGATATACTCTACAAGTGTGTAACATATCCATCACAATCTTTAATGATGATTAAAACATCCATAGACATTCATGTGAGTGATGATAACCTGCTAGTAAAGTTGTTAATAATTAAGCATAAATCGATAAGAAATGAATCCGTAAAAAATGCATTAACTGATAATGATCTGTTTTGCATAATACTTCTCCGTAGCTCAAATATGTATTTACGTACTTGCAGATGAAGCGATGAATGCACAGAGCCGTACTTTTAACAGCCTTATGGATTTTAACTTTTTGCACTTCATTAATTTGTCTTGTATATCTGATTAGCTGAGAATCTGATGCCAGAACTGTTTAAATAGAACTTATTAGTAATTATTAATAATTAATCAGTTATTGATTGTTAACCCGTTTAACTATTGGCTCAGAGAATACTGATCACACAAAGTTACGTACTTTATGCCATATGACCCTTCCTGCAGCATCTCCTCGAACTTGATATCAGTTTGCACCAAAGCTTCTTTCATGTCCACCGAGGTGTTGTTCGGATCTGCAGACATAAAGGACAATTCTTTTTAGCAGTTTATGCAATAATGATGCAATCCTCAACATTACTCCATTTCATTTTGGTTCTATTTTTTTTGTGTGTGGAAAAAGTCCAGACTGCATAATTTTGAGATCTCAACAACCATGCGAACATCTTGGACAATCTTGGACCAACTGTCAGGCTTAAACATCATAGTGCAAAATAAAAGTTCACATCTGCCACATGGCATTATAGTTGGACCCATTCCTGAGTGAAAAACTCCTACTCCTTGTTCCTACTCCGATAAAAGAACAAGGCCAAATAATAACGTTATCCGAATTCATGCTGTCGCCAAATATATATGTAAATACTTACAAATAAATATGTAATGTTCGACCATGATTAGCTAAATTTTTTCATGGTCAAAATAATTTTAAAAAGTATACCAATTATTATCATCCCTCATACTCTACCTGTATGGGACAACTGACTGCTGAATATTTTATAAATAGTTTATTTAAATAGTTGAAGTTCTAGTAGTAATTAAAGCAATTGCAAACTTAGATTAGTCTCCCTTTTGCTGATCCACCATAACCAAATACTGATCTGATTCACAAGTTTCATTATCCATTGCACCCCTACTGAATAGACGTAATCAATTATGTCACAGATCTCTCAGAAACAACCGAGCAAACTGATTTACGACATTGTGGGGAAAATTTTAAAAATTAAAATCGTGTCAGGAACCGTTCCTTGAAAACCTCTTCATTAAGTTGTTCTTGAGCCTAGTCCTCCGGACTCCAACAGTGTTTTAATTGAAACATCTTTATTAAATGTCACCAATCCTGTTGATCTCCAACACTCGTGACGAACTCAAATCAGACGTTCATTACAGCACCAGCATTATAACGATTTATGACACAGCACTGTTGAATCAGCAATGGAATTATTTTTTGCTGTCAATACAATTTGTGATACACAATACAATCACAACAAAAATAAATATTCCTTAAGAGCAATGTGTGACTGCAGGACACTTTATTCCACTTTTCCGCCACTGGTTTGATTAAATATTTACAGAAGAGTCGCTGTTCTAAAAACACTGCATCATCTGAAACAGCCAATCAGAATTAACTTCCTGGCATGGCACTAGATTTACTACAAACTGATTAAAAAAAAAAAGAATAAATAAATAAGTGCAACATCTCATCTATATCTATCTAAATATACACAGTCTATATTTAACCTACGATGAAAAACTTGCACGTCAGGCCGAGCTCATAGCTACTGAAACCCCAGACCGTTTCGCGTTTACAGCCATGGCACATACGACCGGCTGCCGAAAACATTTGAGCAGCGTGAGGAGCGGCAGCGAGTTGCCCGCACACTCCATTCGCAGGTAATGTTAGCACGCAGGTGTCAGGATCTGCATGCGGGCGGAGCCACAGGTAAACCTTGTGTATACGGGCAACTTCTAGTTCTTTCATAATACTAAAAAAAATATACAAGTTAAAGGTAAAAAGTTAAAAATTAAAAGTTGTAATCACTTTTAGATTGCTGTGAGAAAAGGAGAATAAAATGTCTCAGCGTGGCACAGGCAGGCTAGCTCGCCAAAATCTCGCCAAAATCAGTTTTTCTATAACAACATGACACTGAGACATGAGGCTTTTATTTTATTTATTAAAACTAAAAATAAGTTGATCAGCATCCAGCACGTAACTGCTCATAACTTTCTTTTTACTCAACAATTTGATCTAAATCTAATCTGTTGAGACCACGCCCACCTCAATGGACAAAGTGCTAAATTAGAAAAGAGAAAAAAAAAAGAAAGCGCTAGATGATGAGACATAATCTGGCACATAACAGCTCATAACTTTTCTGTTCTACTCAACATTTTGATTTTATTTAGGTGCAGGTTTAACTTCAGGTAAATACTGAAGTACTGCAAAATGTTCTGTTAAATTCAGACAGTAATTCACATGTTGAACTCAGACATACAGACAGACACAATGTTTCTGGTCCTGCGGGCTATGAAATGTGAAGATATCATTGAGTGAGTTCTGACCCAATGTACAGACAAAACCTTTATCATACAGGTGATGACAGCACGACACCGAGGCCTTTAATCCTTATAGTTATGAATTCCGCTGCAATGCTTATAAAACACAGGGGAAATATTTACACAAACAGCTCTGTGCATTTAGGCTACTCAGATTTATTCAGTGCAAAACATGTTGATGGTTTAACAGCTGCTCTGTTTGAGTTTTTGTGTTTTGTTTTTCCACTATCGAACACAAGCAGTGTGTAATATCTAAAAAATCAAATAAAACCAGTTATAATATCAATGTTAAATGTTAAATCTGTTGGAGCCTCTCACCTCCAGGGTCTCCATCAGGCTCCTGTTTAACAGCGCTGAGGAACCGAACGCTCGCCGCCATGTTGTTGTTGTTGGTGTCACTTTTATTCCAGCTTCACTCTCCGAAAGGAAACTTCGCGCGCGGTGTGACGTCACGACTCCGCCAACTTCCGGTAGGAGGCGAAACAAAACCTGCCTTGAGGGTAAACCGTTGGAAGTTCGTTCTTCCCGGATAATTCTTACTGTGATGCTCTTTCGGTGCAGATTAATAAAGGGAAAAAAAAGTTATAAATCCGTATATGTATTAATCCGCTTTTATTTACAACGCGGAGAATATGAACGATAAAGACGCAGCACGTGCGACGGCTGCAGAATTAGGGACCGTCGCGATTTTCCCCTCCTGTCATATAGGCGCATTAACGCTGTATTTGACACCGCCAGGCTTCGTTTTTGTAAAGTTCAGTATTGTTCGCGGTCCCTAATTCTATACTTTTTCAATCTTATATACAGAGAAAAAGCAGTTTGTTCTTGTTATTATGAAATAAAAAGTATTTACAGTGATTATAATCTATTATTATAATAATAATCCAAAAGTGGAAGAAAGTCAGGTTTATTGGCTTTATAACCCATTACAAGATTCTTTATATATTTCTTTAAACTTTCAATTAAAAAAATGTAAATAAATGCATATAAATAAACAAGACACACAACTGCAGTCAAGGCAATAGTAATAAATAAGCCAGTTATTGCATAGTGATGTATAAGGTACGAGAACCGTGTGGGGTCATGAGTATAGTGTAGCTATATGAATATATAAATAAGTTATTACACAGGTGAGTATTGCAGAGGTCTTTCACAGCCACGATGAGGATGAAACCAACACAGCAACCTTGTGCTAAGAAGTAATTGTTACTAACCAACATTAGCGATGCGTTTGACACTGCTAGTCTTTGTTTTTGTAAAGTTTCGTATTGTTAGGTCCCTACAGTAATTATTATTATTATTATTATGATCTAACCGTGGAAAAAAGACAGGTTTATTGGCTTTATAACCCAATACAAGATTCAAGATTGAAGATTCTTTATTGTCACTATACTAAGTACAGCGAATATAGAACAGTCTTTATGGTGCAATTAATCTTTCAGTTTTAAGAATTGAACACACACATACACACACACAACCGAGGTCAAGGCAATAGTATTAAATAATACTAGCCAGTTATTGCATAGTGATGTGTAAGGTATGAGAACCATGTGGGGTCTTGAGTATAGTATAGATATATACTGTAGATCTATAAATAACTTAATACACGGGTCAGTATTGCAGAGGTCATATAAGTAA
This sequence comes from Clarias macrocephalus, assembly GCA_011419295.1. NCBI lineage: Eukaryota > Metazoa > Chordata > Actinopteri > Siluriformes > Clariidae > Clarias > Clarias macrocephalus. The sequence goes on along the minus strand of JAAGKR010009484.1, from coordinate 5,126 downwards.
GTTATTGCACAAAATCCAACATATGGATTTGCATATTATGAGAGGGTATGAAAGTGAGGTTTATATGTATTCAGTATGAAATGATCATAGCCTTTTAAACTTCAGATATCTTTAATCATAAAGGATGCTCATGAGGCGTGGTACACCCGTGGTACACCCTGGGCAGGGTGTCAATCCAGCGCTTGTCTCACACACACACACACACACACACACACACACACACACACACACACACACACACACACACAATAACCTAATCTGAATGTCCTAATCCGCCAATTCTGGAGGTGCGAGTCACAGGAATGTACATGAGTTTACAAAATAGTTCAAGTACACCAAAAGATCATCCTGAAAGTGCTGCACCATGTCTTTTAATCTCTTTATATAGGAAAAAAGAAAACATGATTTTCTTTATACTTAATAAATACAGTGAATATAAAATGGCTGACATATTTATAAAAATAGCACAGGTTTTCTTTATAATGTTAAATATTACACACATGCATGATGGTCATCTTTAGATCATCAAACACAGTGTCAGTTTGTTTGTTTGTTTGTTTGTCTGTTTGGCCTCTTTTTTTCTGGGAAGTTGGGAAACTTTATTTTTAAAAAAAATTTATATTAAAAATATAATGACCAAAACAGCTCAGGGTTCTTTAATAATAATAATAATAATAATAATAATAATAATAATAATAATAATAATATCAGATTTTATCATTGCCAGATTTATTGATCAGACCTTAAAATAAAACTATACAAATGTAACACAGACATGAAATACAGTTCTGTTACATCTTCCATCTTTCACAGTACTCTAGTTTCATCTCACACTCCTCTAATGATACTCTGATTTACTGTGTGTGTGTGTGTGTGTGTGTGTGTGTGTGTGTGTGTGTGTGTGTGTGTGTGTGTGTGTGTGACAAGGTGTGATTAAGTATAAGGGCTCGTAAGGTGCTCTTCATGCAGTATGAAGCATTGTGTTTGGTCGGAGTGTGTGTGTGTGTGTGTGTGTGTGTGTGTGTGTGTGTGTGTGTGTGTGTGTGTGTGTGTGTTGTAGTGTGTGTTGGTGGCACTGGGCTCTAATATCAGTTCTGTAGCAGTGTTATAAGTGACATTCCCCCAGGACTAATGAAGAGAGAGGGAGCACCACTGCGTACTGCTGCTTAATTATCACACCATGATAACACACCAGGTGCTAATCCTCAAGGGGCTGATGCTAATGTTTAGCCTAATAAGAATTAGCAAACATGAAAGGTACATCTTACGGGTATAACACTGTAACAGTGCAGTGGGGGTGATTCTCAGCCTACAGGGGTATAATAACCAACCAACAACAACAACAATAATAATAATAATAATAATAATGTATTAAAATGTCTGCCATAATAATAATAAAAAAAGATATATATATATATATATATATATATATATATTTACGTACTGTACATATTTGTTAAAATTTGTTTGCATTTGAGGGGTTAAAATGGTGTCGTTCCTCTACAATCCTACAGGTGGTGCTGTACATTATTCACACATGTGCATAGTTTCGATCATAGGTGTGGTGGGAGCAAATTATTTGCTGAGTCTGTTTAGAATTGTAACAAGCTCATACCTCGAACCCAGTTCGTAGCTCGGTTTTTTAAAGCCTAAAAGTCGTACGTGTTCCCCCCACACGTGTCTACACTGGCAGTGACATGAGCGACTCGTAGCTTGCTGGTGTGAACGCAGGGTTGGAGTAGAGCACACATCACTTATTCTCTCACACCGCGAGCGTGAACACACTCGGTACATGTTGAACGCATTACTGTACGAGCACTAACACCTCACGCTGAGTGTCAGCGCTAAAGCCGCAGATTCCAACCGGCTGAACAAAATAACTGTCAGGTTAATGTCAAGAGAGAGTGTGTGTGTGTGTGTGTGTGTGTGTGTGTGTGTGTGTGTGTGTGTGTGTGTGTGTTCTGAAGCAAAAACAGCTAATGCAGCTCAGTGTTTAGTTGTTCGCTTTCCAGTTGTTTGAGTGCCGTGACAGGGTTTAGATTCCGATGTCCGATCTAAACACTGATTAAACCAGAGATAATCACTTCTCAAGTATAAACAAAGCCTAAAGTGGACTTTTGATGAACTTGTACTGTAACTCCCAGGCAGTTAGCGGAGCTAGCCCGCTAATGCTAACCTCCTTCGGTAACTTCAGCATCATCACCTGTCACGGCTCAGGAAGCGTCTCTTCTTTCGCTTGTTCTTTTTTCTCCTGAACTTCTTTAACTTCTTCAACTTCTTTAACCTCAACTCATTTGGTCTTCCTTTGTATGTATAGGCCATGGAAGTACAGATTTTCTTTCTTTCTTTCCTCCTTTTTTCTTCCTTTCTTCCTTTCTTTATTTCGCTGTAGGTGTAGGCAAAGTTAGACATTGTATTTCTATATATAGAAATATATTTATATATTCTTTTCTTTTTATCTTTCTTTCATTTTGGTGTAGGTAACATGAATCTTTTTTCTTTTTCTTTATTTTTTACTTTTTATATAGTCAGTCTTTTTTCTTAAATGTACTACATGTTTATGCAAAGTATGTATTGCTCTATTTTCTTTCGTTCTTTTTTTTTGCATAGGCGCAATAAACTTTTTTTTTCTTCTTTTTTGTTGGTGTAGGCAAGTAAACTCTATTAATTTAAGAGTAAGTAAAGCAAAATTATTCTTTCTATCTTTCTTTATTTCCTTCTTTCTTTCTTAGTAAGATGTTTCATTCAAAGTCTATTTTTCTTTTTACATCTTCCCTTCTTGTCTTTCTTCCTCCTTGTTTCTTAAGGAGGCTTATAAAAGTATTAGATCGAATAAGAGTGCAGCGGTTGGACACGACGCTTTTCTGAAGCTCCAAGTCCCACAGAAAGTGTTGAATCCTCACACACTGCACTTCACACCAGTTTACACCAGCCATTACCCTCCACAGTCCATTCTTTTCCCTCTGCCAGTGTCTCTACCAGTCCACAAAAAAGCTTTTTGTACATTAGATATACTGGTGTAACTGGTGATAATCACGCGATCAAGGCCTCCTCCACCGAGCTAAACATAATGGAGGAGGAGGACCGGAATCGTCTGGCCTTGTGTAAGACCCGGTCTCATCACCGCTGCTCTCGCTCTCCCTGTTAATCCCCAAACCCGCCGTCAATAAATATAAAAAATAACAAGCATTTTTCTTCCTCCTCTGCAATCAGACATCCGACTTGGGTGGCTGCTTGTGCTCGAGTGACTCACCATGATTAGCGGACTGCACTTGACAAGCGTGTTGATTAGCTCAGTGGTGTCCGAGTGCAGTGTGTGTGTGTGTGTGTGTGTGTGTGTGTGTGTGCATGTGTGTGTTAAGAATTCAGGATCTGTGTGGGAGCCAGTTAGAATAGAGATGTGTGCATTAGTGATAACAATGCGATAAAGACGCGTGTGTGTGTGTGTGTGTGTGTGTTTGTGTGTAAAGCTATTTGAAGCAACATGCTAACACATTAATGTCTCACAGCTAATTCGAGCGCTGATAACGTGTGTGTGTCATTTTGTGTTTTGGTATTAGTCCTGTTGAATAGAAACGTGCATTAAGCATTAAAGCTGCAGTCATTTGCCGAGTTTCCTGACGGTGATGCGGATGCTAATTAGCTTCTGATGCTCTTTATTCTGTAGCACAGCGACGTGACGCTGGCATTCAGAATAAATGTGGAAATAAATCTGTATCAGTACTGAATCCTGTGCTAACATGATACGTGTGACGTGCTTCAAACTTCCTTCCCAAACCTGTTACTCTAAGCTTCATTTTTTCCTCAAAATTTGCAACTGTCCTTCGTTTTCCATGAAAACGTCCAGACTTCAAAATTCTCACATCCTTCCTCCGAACGTCCTCCTTCTTCACTTGGTTCCAAACTTGGCAGAAATTTTGCAAGTTTGGATGAAGTAAATTCCTTTAAACTTCCTTTATTCATGCTTGCAATACTTTTCTTTACGGTTCCGTTCTTTCTTCCAATCAACATTCCATTTGTTTCCTTTCATCCATCCAATCATCCTTCTTTCCATTAAAACTTCTGAACTCCATCTCTCCAAATTTCCTTCATTCTTCCAAACATCCGTCCATAATTATTTCCTCCAGATTTCCTTCCTTACTTCCTTCATGCGGATTTGTTTTTCTCCACAGGTCTATCTGTTATTCCTTCATTCCTTTTAAAATTCCAGACTTCTGAACATCTCTCTTTCTCACTTTCTTCCTTCCAAACCTCCATCCTTGCAAACTGTCAAACTCATATCCTTTCAAACATCCTTTTTTTACTAAAAAATTGACTTCCTTCATTTGTTTTATTGCCATTATTATCATGTTTTCATTCCAAACGTCCAGACTTGTACATTTCCTTACTTATGTTTTCCTTCAAAACATCCTTCTGTCTTCCATAGTTCCTTCTTAGGAAATGTCCAAAATTTTCTTTTTCCACACGTCCTTAATTTCTTCCTCCCTTTCAATCATTTTTCTTTCCCTCCAGATGATGGACTAGTATCTTATCGTCTGTGCGTTTCTGCCTCAAACTCACTGTTGGCGAACCCCATCATGGATGCTTCCAAGTGAGAATAGTTTACCAAATCTTTATGTATGAGCAGCTGCGTAACCCAACTCTGAACCCAAACTTTCTCTGTAATGTAATGTTTCAGTATAACATTTTGAGGTTTAGAGATTTTCTTCTCTGGTTAAAATGCTTGACACGCAAAAGGTTGCTCCAAGATGTATTGCAGATCCGCTTTCAGTTTCTTATTTTTTTAGTTTTCAGTAAAAAAACGCTTTCGGTTTTTTATTATTTTTTCCCCAGGTATTTTAGTGTAACTTGGCAGAAATATCTGGCTGTATGTCACGTTAGAGCAGTAAAGACAAGAATAAAAAACTCGTTCCTGTTGCTGTAGTAATTCATCATCCCTGTTAAAATTTACTTCCACCACCAAGATGTGGTTCACACACCCCACACACACTCACTCACACACACACACACACCCCACACACACTCACTCACACACACACACACACCCCACACACACTCACTCACACACACACACACACACCCCACACACACTCACTCACACACACACACACACACACACACACACA
>JAAGKR010009483.1:0-26530 GCA_011419295.1 Clarias macrocephalus | reverse complement strand
AGTAAGTCTGTATTCAATGTGTATGAATCAAAATGATAAGATTGTCCCTGATGAGCAAGCCGAGGGCGACGGTGGCAAGGAAAAACTCCCTGGGATGGTAATAGGAAGAAACCTTGAGAGGAACCAGACTCAACAGGGAACCCATCCTCATCTGGGTGATAACGGATAGCGGGGATTGATCAACTTAATAATGTGTACTGGAAGTTCAGTGTAACAGGAGATGTGTTAAAATTAAAAAGGAGTCCAGTTTGTTCCTGGAGGCTCAGGTAGACTGTAGGAGATTCCAGTTCTGAGCTATCGAACAACTGAAGTCACAGGTCCCCAGAGCATCAATCGATGATAGGACAGTCTTAATGGAAACCATCCCCAGCCACCATACAAATCCAGGCAGACCACACGGGGCATCCATGCGACGAGATCTCCAATCAGAAGCAGGACTCCAGGACAGGGAGTGGGAAAGGAGAGAGGGAAAGGAGAGAGGGAAAGGAGAGAGGGAAAGGAGAGAGGGAGAGAGAGAGAGGGAGAGAGAGAGAGGAGAGAGCAGAAAAGGAGAGAACAGAAAATAAGGAGAGATGGCAGTTAGGTATGGTCACAGTCAACATGTATAAGGTGAATGTATATTAGTGCAAAGTGCAAGCAGGGACTCCGGCAGGACTAACTATAACAGCATAACTAAAAGGGAGAGCCAGAAGGAAACACAAACATGAGGGCTCCCTGAGATGTAAAGCAACCAATCACCTCACCGTCAACAAACCTGAGTGAACAATGAGAGTGGGGAGAACAGCATCTAAACATACCAGTTCACCAGAATACTCTACGTCCATGAGTCCCCCAGATCTGCTCCTTTACCTAAGGCTAATCTATTTACAAAAATGCTTGGCTAAATAAATAAGTTTTTAGCCTAGACTTCAACACTGAGACTGAGTCTGAGTCCCGAACATTAATAAGAAGACTATTCCATAACTTTGGGGCTTTGTAAGAAAAAGCTCTGCCCCCTGCTGTAGTTTTAATAATACGTGGTACTGACAGGCAGCCTGCATTCTTTGATCGAAGTAGGCGTGGCGAATCGTAAGACAGTAGCAGTTCACTCAAATACAGTGGCGCGAGACCATTTAGTGCTTTAAATGTCAAAAGTAGTATCTTAAAATCGATGTGAAATTTCACAGGGAGCCAATGCAGTGTAGATAAGATAGGGGTGATGTGCTCGTATCTTCTGGTTCTAGTGGGGACCCTCGCTGCTGCATTCTGCACCAACTGAAGCTTGTTTATACACCTAGTTGAACAACCAGACAGTAAGGCGTTATAATAGTCCAACTTAGAGGTGATAAAGGCATGAACTAATTTTTCTGCATCATTTAGTGCCAATATGTTTCTTATCTTGGCAATATTTCTAAGGTGAAAGAATGCTATCCTGGTAATATTATCTACATGTGCTTCAAACGAAAGGCTGGAATCTATAATCACACCAAGGTCTTTTACTGTTGGACTTGATGGAACAGAAAGGCCATCTAAAGTTACCTTGTGATCAGAAAGCTTACTTCTAGCTACTTGTGGTCCTATGACCAGAACTTCTGTCTTATCAGGATTAAGCAGAAGAAAATTAATTAACATCCAATCTCTTATGTCCTGCACACACTGCTCAATTTTAGCAAACTGGTTTAACTCATCTGGTTTTGCTGAGACATATAATTGTGTGTCATCAGCATAACAATGAAAACTAATACCATGTTTACGAATTATGTTGCCCAGAGGAAGCATGTAAAGGGAAAAAAGCAGTGGGCCTAAAACTGAGCCCTGTGGAACACCAAACTCCACTTGAGAACATGAGGAATGGTCACCATCTAAATCTACAAACTGATAACGATCAGTCAAATAGGATCTGAGCCACAAGAGGGCAGTTCCCTTAATTCCTACTACCTTTTCTAATCTGTGAAGGAGAATACTATGATCAATGGTGTCAAAAGCTGCACTGAGGTCCAGTAGCACAAGTATAGTGACGCAACCCTGATCAGAGGCCCATAGGAGGTCGTTTACTACTTTAACAAGTGCTGTCTCTGTGCTGTGATGAGGCCTAAATCCTGACTGATACAGTTCATTTATGCTATTTCTGTGTAGATGTGAACATAGCTGCTGTGATACTACCTTTTCCAAAATCTTGGAGATAAAGGGAAGGTTTGATATCGGCCTGTAATTAGAAAGCAGATAGGCGTCAAGGTCAGGTTTCTTGATTAGCGGTTTAATAACGGCTAATTTAAAGGATTTGGGGACATACCCACTAATGAGTGAACAGTTAATTACTTTCAACAGGGGTTCTATTATTGCTGGTACTATCTGTTTGAGAAAATGTGTCGGTATAGGATCTAATATACAGGTTGACGATTTTGAAGGAGAGATGAGTGAAATTAGTTCACTCGCTTTAAGGGGAGTAAAGTATTCTAAGTTCTCATGTGATGTGGTTAGATCATCTGAATTATTTAAATTGTCTGGTTTCAAAGCCTGAATTTTTTGCCTAATATTTATGATTTTGTTATTGAAAAAGTTCATGAAGTCCTCACAAGTGCATGATGATGTTGTGGAGATTTCTGCAGTGGTCTTGTTTTTAGTTAATTTAGCTATGGTATTAAATAAAAATCTCGGGTTGTTTTTGTCATTTTTTATAAAAGTGGAGAGATACGTTGATCTAGCATCACTGAGAGCTTTTTTATAGTTCAGGATGCTCTCCTCCCAAGCTATTTTGAATACTAACAATTTAGTTTCGCGCCATTTACGTTCAAATTTTCGAGCGGTTTGTTTTAAAGCACGTGTGTGGTCATTATACCAAGGAGCGAGTTTCTTATCTCTAATCATTTTCCTTTTAACTGGCGCTACATTATCTAAGCTATAACGAAGTGCTGAGTCTAGATATTCATTCGCCTGTTCGAGTTCTGTGAAGTCAGATGGCGATCCAATCAAAGTTGATAACTCTGGAAGATTATTGATAAAGCTCTGTGTGGTATTTGATGTAAATGTACGTTTAAGGTGGAAGCGCTGTGCTGTGCATACATTATTACTATGACACGCTTTAATCGAGTCACGGTAGTGATCTGAAATAACTTCAGACTGTGGAATTGTGGTTATATTTCCTATACTTAATTCGAAGGATAATATTAAATCTAAAGTGTGACCTGCTTTATGAGTGGGTCCTACTACACATTGATTTACTCCTACTGAGTCCAGTATGGACAAGAATGCTGTTCTCAGAGGGTCTTCTGGATTCTCAAAATGAATATTAAAGTCTCCAGCAATTAACGCTTTATCTACAGAAACAACAAGGTTTGAGAGGAAATCTGCAAATTTTGCAGAGAAACTCCGAGTACAGCCTTGGGGGTCTGTAAATGATGATTAGCGGGATCGACTGAGCTGACTTTGTTACTATAGAGAACTTAAAATGAATTAAATTTAAAACCATTGTTTTGTATGAGAGACAGATTATCGTTATAAATAACTGCGACTCCTCCTCCTCTACCAGTTAGCTGAGGCTGGTGTATGTAGCTGTATCCAGGAGGACTAGCTTCATTTAGAGCTACATGCTCATCCTGCTTAAGCCAGGTTTGCGTGTGTGTCTCCATGCTTGTGTGAGTAAGAGTCTCTATTCGGAAAACTGGTGTGTGTGTGCGTGTGTTAGTTGGTGTGTGTGCACGCTTGTGTGAGTGAGGATCTCTAACGGTAATCTGGTGTGCACGTGCGAGCGTGTGTGAGAAAGTTGTTCTACACAGTAGCTTCCTTTTTTCTCTTCTCTCTGGTTTCAATCACTACACCAACAATATTATTTTTCTAAATATTTTTTAGATAAGGTAAAGTACAGGTTAATTTGTTTTATTTTTACTTTATATTTTGTATTAATAATTTTTTATATGAATATATAAAAAAGCATATATGTATCATCCGTAACCATTTTCTTACACGCCCCCTCTTCACAATAAGAGCCCTCATTTACCCCGTAAATTATAGCACACATATCATATGGAACTTAACAATGGACATCCGTCGGCTGGGCAGCTTTCCCAGCTGGCATCGGGCCCTAACGCAGTCCTCTCAGTGGCCTTTTCCTCTTTAGTGGCTGCGATGTGAAGGTGAGCTCTGCGCGGGAGTAAGGGTGCCGCGGGAGCTCGAGCTGTTGTTTCCAGCGCTGTCCTCATTATGGAGATCAAAAAGGCCATCTTACTAATATTTATATTAATTAAAAATGTACTTAATTTCCTTTATGATTTGTTTAATTGTAGACGGTCAGCAAGTGAGGAAAAAAATCTTTAGCAAAGGCCAGATTGACAAAGTTCTGGGAGAAATTATACAGCAACCCAGAACTGCTCGAGGAGTACAGAAGAAGAAATCTAGCAAAAAAACCCTACAGTGTTAGATTCATAATCTCTCTCGACCTATCCCCATCTTCTGCATCCTCAACACTTGCACCCACTAGCTGCATATCTTTATTTATTAAATCCATATACTGTACTTCCTCTTTGGCCTTCATCTTTGCCTCCTGCCTGGCAACTCCATGTCCAAGATTCTTCTACCAATATACAGTCGTGGCCAAAAGTTTTGAGAATGACACAAATATTAGTTTTCACAAAGTTTGCTGCTAATCTGCTTTTAGATCTTTGTTTCAGTTGTTTTTGTGATGTACTGAAATATAATTACAAGCACTTCATACGTTTCAAAGGCTTTTATCGACAATTACATGACATTTATGAAAAGAGTCAATGTTGGCCCTTCTTATTCAGGACCTCTGCAATTCGACTGGGCATGCTCTCAATCATCTTCTGGGCCAAATACTGACTGATAGCAACCCATTCTTTCATAATCACTTCTAGGAGTTTGTCAGAATTTTTCCAGATGCCCCAAACAATCAGAAAGAGGCTTCATCCGAAAATATGACTTTGCCTCAGTCCTCAGCAGTCCATTCGCCATACTTTTTGCAGAAGATCAATCTGTCCCTGATGTTTTTTTTGGAGAGAAGTGGCTTCTTTAGTGCTTTTCTTGACACCAGGCCATCTTCCAAAAGTCTTTGCCTCACTGTGCGTGCAGATGTGCTCACACCTCCCTGCTGCCATTCCTGAGCAAGCTCTGCATTGGTGGCACTCCGATCCTGCAGCTGAATTTTCTTTAGGAGACGGTCTTGGCGCTTGCTGGACTTTTTTGGACGCCCCGAAGCCTTTTTAAGAAGAATTGAAGCTCTTTCCTTGAAGTTCTTGATGATCTTATAAATTGTTGATTTAGTAGCCACAATATCCTTGCCTGTGAAGCCATTTTTATGCAACACAACGATGGCTGCACGCGTTTCTTTGCAGGTCACCATGGTTAACAGTGAAAGAACAATGATTTCAAGCATCACCCTCCTTTTAACATGTCAAGTCTGCCATTCTAACCCAATCAGCCTGACATAATGATCTCCGGCTTTGTGCTCGTCAACATTCTCACCTGAGTTAACAAGACAATTACTGAAATGATCTCAGCAGGTCCTTTAATGACAGCAATGAAATGCAGTGGAAAGTTTTTTTTTCGGGATTAAGTTAATTTTCATGGCAATGAAGGACTATGAATCCCTAGGAATCCCTGGCTCCCGATGCCCCACTCTATTACTGGTATAGCAGGGACAGTGAGGAATGTTAAGTAGCTAAGCTCTTGTCAGATCTTAGTAGAATGCAGCTGAGAACCTACTACATACAAGTATGCTTGTCGGTGTAGCTATAAAGGCTTTTAATCACACAACTCTAAATAAAAGGAGTAATTCGTACCAGGGAATAGGAGAATATGGAGGAGAATGAAATTACTGCAGAATTGAAGTCCCAAGATGTGATAGATGTGAAAAGAATCACAATTAAGGAAGAAGGCCACATTATCAAGACTGGCACTTACATCTGGGAATGAACCTAGGAAGTTGGGAAGTGTGAATTGACCTAGGAAAAAACCCCAAACACCCAGAAAAGATTCAAGCAATTCAAAAGACAAAACCCATGGTTTGACGATAAATGCAAAAATCTTATACAGGCACGGAAAAAAGCAGTAAGAACATTCAATAAACAACCAACAATTTGAAAATCTCACCAAAGTGAAAATCTACCGAGCACATGCACGAAGATACATACATAAATAAAGCAAAGAAACGACGGTGGAATCTGTTTGTATGATGCTTAACAAAGAAAATATGGAACGTGATAAGAAGAATGAAAGGCAAAGGAGGTGGTCCACAAGTAAAACATAGAAATGACCAAGGCACCCTACTAACTCAAAAACAAGAAATAGCAAACAGTTAAGCAAAAACATTTGAAAGAAATTCCTCAGCAGAAAATTACCACCCAAAATTTCGGGGACTCTGGGAAATGCAAGAAAGGATTGAACAAAATTTTCCTACTAAAAATATAGAACCATATGTTTATTATCTTGCTTGTTAGTTACCACATACACAAAAACAACTTTGGCTTGTGTCAGGTTTAATGTGAAGGAGGACACAAGTGCAAGTAAAAGGCAGTGTTTATTTAACGTCGTAAACAAAATATGGGTAAGCAATAATCGTAGTCAAAAGGACAAGGCAAGGGTCGGTCGATCGGCAAAACACACAAACTAGGGTAGGCAAGGAATTGGAAACTATTAAACGGAGCAAGGTCATACACAATAAGACAATCACTAGAATAAAGGCTTGGTAACGTCCGGAAAACTCACGAGAGTGTATACTTCGCAAAGTCCCTCTGTTGCTGAGTCCTATTTAAGCATCTGGTTAATTGGTAGCAGGTGTTCTAGAATTCAGGTGACCTGGAGCGAGACTGTTGCGAATTGTAGTTTGTTTCCGCCATGATTGTAGGCGGATGTGGTTTCACTTGCTCTGCCGCTTTGGCTGGTCTGACAGCTTGTTTCCTTATAAATTCAGGTCGGGAAAAATTCACACATTAAAATTCAGGTTAACAAAATTTGTATATTAAAATTCAGGTCGACAAAATTCAAGTCTTCAAATTCAGATCATAGTGTTGTGGCTGATCGGTTTAAATGGATCTTTTGATTACATTTTAGAATGTGTAAGCTCAAAAATGTTCACTAAAACAAAATGTATAGTAATTATTATGTAATATTTTTAAGTAAAATAAAACATAATGCATAATGAAATTTCATTTTTAAAGTTAATTTTGTTGTAGTCTCACTTGATGCAATTGTCATCCTTTGCAACATTTTTTACATTAATGTTGAGACAAATGAGAGAAGCGGGGGTGGCGGTGTCAATCAGTTATAAATTGTAAGGGTTCACTCTTCTTTTGAATGTTGAATGATTGGACAGTTTTGTAGTATTTGCAGTACCCTTGGCTTAGATGAAGATTAGATCATATTTAATGACAAATTAATGCAGAAAACCATAAAATTCTAAAGGTTCACATACTTTTTCTTGCCACTGTATATTGTCTGAGGATGTGGTAAAATTACAGCTTTACATACTGCAGTCCTACTTTTGCTTTTAAGTTACAGTGAAGGTGCTGGACAACAGTGCAGCGAAAAATATAAGCCACCATACTGCCTCTTAGATCATATCTGTTTATTAATTGTTCATTAATTGTTCATAACTGTTTTGTTGCTTTGTTTTTTATTTTGCATTATTTTCTCCTAGACACCATAGCCAATGGTGAATGACCAAAGAGGCTTGTATTTCATGGATTAAATAGCTTGCCTTTCTTGACTGACTACAACATTATCCAGGACATGATGAGCCCTAGGCGAAAATCCACTAAGACAAGTGTGCCTGGAGGATCAAATTGCTCTTCTTTCCAAAAAGAGGAACCAAAAGATTACATAAATGAGCTTTCACATGAGGTGCTCTGCCATATATTCCGGTTAGTATTGTGTACATCATTCTCACTCTAATGAGAATAATACAGTGCACTATTTTTCCTATTGCGAAGAATAACCATAGTGTTTGCATTATCCATCACAAAGCATTGAGGAAAAAAATCACTTGTATAGTAGTGTCTTATAGGATTGATTTTGTTTTTTCTTTGGAATAATTTTCCTAGTAAACTAGCAAATAATTATAATCTTATAGCTTGAATTAAAGCAAATTGTGAAAAATTTACATATATATGTAATATTATATATAATTTTCCCCTTTCTGTAGCTATCTGCCTATGCCAGACATTATGTGCATGGAATGTCTATCACGAAAGCTGCAAGAGGCGGTAACTCTATATTTGAGGGTGGTGAAAACAGTGGACCTATGTGCCAGCAGATGGTGGGAGTACATGCCTTCAGGTTAGGAAAGCTTATGTCATGTGTTGACTTATAAACATGTATATTATTATTTTCTGATTATCAATGTTGATCTAAGAGCATTCACCTTCACTCTGTTACCTATTCTATGTGTACATTTTCCAACAAGCTTAATTGTCTCTGTTTAATTCTCAAGTTATAAGAGCAGTAGGTATAATGTGATTTATTGTTTTTTTTTTGTCTGTGTCCCAATCATGTTGCATTTATAAGCATATTTTGTGTCAATGTTTCTGCAAGTCTTACCCTGTTTTACAGATAGCATATTAATAAAGGCATATTGAGCAGCCCAAATAAATCTAAAGTTCTAAAGCTTTTATTTATTTATTTATTCATTTATTTCATGTGTGCTTCACATAGGTTTTACAGACACAAATTTCCTCACGCTGCTGAAGAAGATGCCCGATTTGGAGCAGTTGTATGGTTTACACCCACGTTATTTAGAGCGTAGAAGGGTCAGAGGATATGACGCTTTTAGTATTCCTGGTGTTTTGGAAGCTCTTCAGGCTTGTCCTAGCCTTTTGGTGAGTGGAGTATATGCAATTATTATTATTATTATTATTTATTTATTTAATTTTTTTGTCTACTCAAATTAAGTTGTTTTAAAGGGTGTGGAGACATCCCATTTGGAGCTGGTAGAAGCAATATGGAACTACATGCCTCAAGTTCACATCCTTGGAACGTTCCGTAACCGCAATGGAGCATTTCCTATTCCTACGGAAAACAAACTTACAATTCCAGCTGCAGCTAAAATTCAGACACTTCATCTTGTTGGTATGAATCGAACTTAAAATTTTCCTGTGTAATATTTTGATGGTTTTGAAAGCAAAATTTCTTGCATTAACTTAAGTTAACTTAAAGATAAGTTAACAAGTGGCTCTATTAATGTATAAAATAATTTAATTCCTTAGGTGTTAATGTCCCAGAAATTCCTTGTGTGTCCATGCTCAGACACTTGTATCTTAAGTGGGTTCGCCTTACAAAACCTCAGCCATTTAAGGATTTTTTATGCGTGAGCCTGCGCACTTTTGTCATGAGGAACTGTGCTGGGCCCACCAACTCCTTGAAGTATGTACCACTGGTGACAGGTTTGGCCTCTGCACGCAATTTGGAGCAGCTGGAACTTGTAAGGGTCCCTTTCTTAGGAGGACTAATACAACATGTGGTGGAAGACAGCTGGAGGTCAGGTGAGGACAAATTTGAATACCATCGCTTCTGTCAATTTATTTATTTCATAGTAGTTCATAAAACCATGAACACACACCTAAAATATTTGGTGAGTGTTCATGTCATTTAGTGCATATACAGTATCGTGTGATAAAATTTTGTAGAAATATAGTAGATGTGAGCAATCTGTCAAAATGATCTTACACAAAATAGCAGGCTAAAACATCTGGAAAATATCCCAGCATTTTCAACCTGGTTCAGAAGTCCACAAAAAATGTTTTTTATGCCATATAGTAGAAAAGGGGAGGGGTGAATGGAAGAGGAGATGGGGGTGTGGAGCAGGAGTTGCTTTCGGTTGCAGAAGGCTGTTGCAACAGTAGGATGCAGGTGAGCGGCTGGCCGAAACCAGAGTTGGTTATGTCAAGGTGACAGGTGGCGGGCAGTTCTCTATGGGCTGCTCGTTCGCAGAGAGGTTCCAGAAGGATCAGAATCTGCAGGAGCATGAAATAGGATTAGCATTTATTTTGTGCTTGTATGTATGTACATGTGCGTCCAGTACTGTGCAAATGTTTGCAAAATGTCTTAGAAAATATCTGTTAATAGTTAATTTTTATTAAATAACAAAATGAAAAATAAAGAGAAATCCGAATCAAATTAATATTTGGATGTGGATGTAGGTTGCCTCAAATCCTTTTTGTAATCAAAGACAGACTCAGTGATGTGGAGATGTGGATCAAATCTCCAACTCCATTTGCAGAAATGCAGCCCCAAACCTTGTTTTCAAATCAGTGGGTATGGCTTTTGGGCCACAATTCTTTTATGGGTACCACTTCTATACAGACTTCTCCGGACAGTAGATGGACGTACCTGATGGACGTAAGCATTTTCAGGACACTACTGTACATCTTCCAGTGCTGAAGAGGATGTAAGCATGTGTCTTTATCTGTTGCATTAGGTGTTCTTGTCCGATCACTACGTCTACGGTTCTCAAATTTTTTTTGTGCTTCTTCATAGCTTGAACAGCAAATATTGCAAATATTACAGTTTAGTCTAGTCTAGTTGTGATGTCTGACTTGTAGGCACAACCTGATCTTAGTAGCAAAGTTTGACTGTTTCTCACCCAGTTATAAGCCTTCCACACAGCTTCAATTATGATTATATTTCATCCAACATATGAAGTTGATATACCATGCAATAGCACCTGTATGGTATAACTGGTTATGCACCTAACTTTGATCCTACAAAATCATTGTCTTTGTGAATTATATAAGTGAAGAAATTAATTCTGGTTTAAAGCAAAAGCATAGTGTAGGGTTTTCATAATGTAGACATTTAAAGTGGTCAAAATGCCCAGTGCATTCTTTACCTTCATTATGTAGTGTTTTTAGCTCTGGGTCAGAGCTACATCGAATCACGATTAACGATTCGGGTTAATTTGATTAACTGAATTAAAATTTATATCATACACTTTATATACGATTCATCCACCGTATAGCACAATTAAGTTTATCTTACCAATCCTGTTTATCCCGTGGCCAAAGAGGATAATACAAAGTCTGGTATTTATCAATTACTGTACATATGTTTAAATTTAAAAATACATGACCAAGACAACAGTTCTTTATGAAGAAACAATAATTTATTTGACTAATCTACGATGCATGAAACTATGCTACTTGAACACACACATATGCACACACAAACATACCAACAGTTTGGACGGTGAAAGTTAATGAAGTCTTTCTAGTACTGTTTACTAGATCAAAGAACGTCACAAGAGCAGAGTCTTGGGTTTAATCTTACAGTTTAGTTATGAAATAAGCACCAATTTTCAGCAAGGTATGCAGCTTTGCTTGTTTACTTGTTACGTTTCGTTCTTATCCAGTGGTTCGCCTCCAGCGAAGGGAATCACGGCATTGCTGATTGGTTAGGCGGTTTTTGATGTTGTCTTTCGGGAAAAGATCTTTTGTGAGGCGTTGGTTGCCTGGTTACCGATGGCGGTGCACTTCTGAGGGATTCTTCTGAGGGTTTCTTTATTGCAGGACTTTGGAGTTAGCACAAAGTCTTGTTGAGAGTTCTTGAAGAACGGATGACGCCAGCAGAGGTGTTGTAGTGCATGCAATGGCGGAAGCCCGAGCTGTTTGGAAGAGGTTGTTGAGGTTATTCTGATGAAGGTGTGCGCCCACAAGGGCGGTGGAGTGCCCGCAGGGGCAGAAGCAAAAGCTGCTTTCCAGAGGTTGGTGGTGATTGTCTCGACGCAACGTGTTTGCTTGCTGGTTACCGTCGGGTTTTGACACATCGGGGTCAGTCCGTCCCACGGGTGATTGGTCCAATTGGATTTGGTTGCGGCTTAACCACGCCTCACGTGGTTCCCCTTTTTGTGCATACATTAGCCCGATGTTTCGGTTGTCACATGGGCCCCATCCAGTTGAAGTTTTAATACCTTTTATAAAGTAATTTTACATGAGCTCTGTTCATGCTACCAATTTTCTGTGTACACCACTGTTCTTTGAATAAAGCAAGCTTTAGATTGATATCAGACATCCTGTATCTTACACACTCATTTATACCTTTATCTAATGAAAGGTGTTTGTATATGCTGATTGTATATGCTTTGTATATGCTGATTATACCTTTTATAGTGTTTCTACCCTATGCCTCTTTATCCATTGAAAGGCATGTGAAGAAACACGGGACATCCTGTGTCCTGGGGTCAATGAGATAGTCAAAGTGTGATTTGGTGCCCCCCCCCCCCCCTGTCCGATTTCTTTACCGGATCACCGATTTACACCATGGTTTTTTGAGTTTACTTTGAGGTATTTGTTCTTAGCGTGCCTCCAGGCACAGCAAACCTTCTGGACGACTTGACATAATTGATGGAACCATGATATAACAAAAATATATAAAATAAAAAAAAAAGACTGTGATGTAATATGTTGCTTTATAATTTGGTTTTGTTCATAGTAATGCAGACATGATAAATGCTTAAGACATTTTGTATTGGAGATAATATGATATGTTGGTATATGATGATAGAACACTGCACACATAAATATTGGGTATGGGAATCAATATTATCACCCAATTTGTTGTCACGATACCTAGGTGCTGATTAAAATTATGTTGCAATTCTGTGTCATGATTAAAAAAAAATTTTCCCTACTGTATTTCTGCTGCCATCCACTATAATTATTTCTTTTTTAAAATAATTTTTTTGGATTTTTCCCCGTTTTTCTCCCTAATTTAGTCGCGTCCAATTCCTCCCCGTCACTAGGGGACTCCCACATTAAGGCTACTACTACCACTCAGCCAGGAGGGCCGAAGACTATCATGTGTTTCCTCTGAACCACATGACGCCAGCCGACTGCATCTTTTCGAACTGCTCGCTCGCGCACCGTTGGGGGCGGCGTAACACTCAGAGGACAGCGCTATCCGCTCCCTCTGTTGCGCAAGCTCACAGACACCCCTGACTGGGCTGTAGAGCCGTGATTAATGTGGGAGCACTAAGTACCTCTCATCCCTCCCTCTGAGAGAGCTCGGCCAATCAGCACTCTCTAGACCTCCAGCTGTGAGAGGTTACAGCACTACCCGGGATTCGAACTAGCGATCTCCGGATGATAGGGCGAGCGCTTTTACCACTGCGCCACTCGGAGGACCACTATAATTATTTCTAAAGAGACTTAGCAAATAACCCGCTACAACCATGCATGATGCCAATGGGTAAATAGTTTAGAGCCTTCCTCCTGCAGTTGTAGGCACGAGCGTGATTTTTGAGCGTGATTTTTTAGTCTAATTTGTTTGGTGTAAGTGTGTTGTAACAAAGACGGACTCCACAAGATGGTACGTAACAAGATGAGTGATTTTATTTCAGTTCCCATGCTGGGTTAAGTTTTCTGCGGCTTAGTTTTACAGACTCTCATTTATGTTCATGGATAAGATAAGGTTATCGGGATGGCACCATGCCGGCTGGGAGAGGGGTTCTGGAATGTGATCGATTGTTTGCTTTCTTTGGGGGGCCTGTTCATTCGTAAAATAATCACAAAAAATTTGAAACAAATTAATTGATTTTTAGATTTTTCTTTTTTTTTTTTTTTCAACGAGTACAATAAAGCGTTTGTGATAACTGGCAATAAGTTTTTATGTTGCTGTGGATAAATTTTGTCTCACTGTTCTTTGCAGAATTGTTTTAGTTCTGCCGCATTGGAGGGTTTTGGAACATGAACGGCCTGGTTACGGTAATCTCAATCGAACTTAAGTCCAGACTTTGAATAGCCCACTAGAGAATCTTAATTTATTTTTTTGAGCCATACAGAATTGGACTTATTATTGGATTATCGTCCTACTGCACAATCCAAGTGTGCTTGAGGTCACAAACTAGTACATCGAATATCTAATATAAACCGGACATTCTCTTTCGCAATTTTCTGGTAGAGCACAGAATTCATAATTCCATCAACTATGGAAATAATTGGCGTCCAGGTCCACCATCACACTGTCTGGCTGTTGACGAAGTTTTCGCAAAGTGTTGACAGTGTGGACACCATGTAAGGACAAAAAGGCTCATCTCACATTCGCCAAAAAACATCTTAATTTTCCCCCAAAATTTTGGGCAATTATTATATGGACTAATGAGGCAAACGGTGAGCTTTTTTGGAACGTGTGCGTGTTACATCAGGTGTAAAACTAACATAGCAATTCATAAATAGATTATCTTATCAACAGTAAGTCATGGTGTTGAAAGTGTGTTGGTGGACCTGGGCGACTTGACATAATTGATGGAACCATGATATAACAAACAAAAAAAAAACTGTGATGTAATATATGTTGCTTTATAATTTGGTTTTGTTCATAGTAATGCAGACATGATGAACACGTAAGAAATTTTGTATTGAAGATAATATGGTATATGATGATAGAACACTGCACACAAATATTGGGGATGGGAATCAATATTATCACCCAATTTGTTGTCATGATACCTAGGTGCTGATTAAAATTATTTTGCAATTCTGTGTCATAATTAAAAAATTTTTTTAAAAAGACTTGGCAAATAACTCGCTGCAACCATCCATGATGGCAATGGGTGAATAGTTTAGAGCCTCCATCCTGCAGTTGTAGACATGAGCGTGATTTTCGAGTCTAATTTGATTGGTGCAAGTGTGTTGTAACAAAGACGGACTCCACAAGATGGTAAGAGACACGAAGTATATTGCTAGCTGTGAGTGCCACCGAATGAATATGTATCAATAGAGGGGTTAGAATAAACAGAACGGTTCACGTTTATCCTTACGGCGAGAAGGTGGAAGGTTGAGGCATTCAAACTGACGAGACCCAGAGAGGAGTAAATACCGCACACCACGGTGATATTGCGACAGGAGCCTGGAGAGGATGACTGGCATACCTTCTGGGAACAAGAGCATAGGTAAGTCACTATTTTAAAGAGAATCTTCTTACGTGATGTAGGAAGTTGAGTCCACTTTCGTAACTACGAGCCCGGACACTGACTGAGGCACGGTGTGTGGTCTTTATGGGTTGCTGCTGATTGGAGACCGGTGATGGTGATTAGAACTCCGGAAATAAAGGACGCGTTGTCTGACTGAGTTCAGAGCCTGGCCTGACTGTGACATTACCCCCTCCTCCACGACCTGCTCCTGAGGGTCGACCTCTCAGATGCCGTGGTGGTCTACCCCATCCTCTGGGTGCTGGGCGATCGGGATGTGTGTTGTGAAACTGCTCCAATAGTGTGGGGTCAAGGATGTCGTCCCAAGGCAGCCAAGATCTTTCCTCAGGACCGTATCCTTCCCAGTCTACCAGATACTCTAGCCGACCACCTCGGTGTCTGGAATTCAGGATGTCCCTGACCTGGTAAATGGTGCCTTTGTCCGTGATGATCGGAGGAGGGGTTGCTTCCTCTCAGAGCCAGGCTCTGTGGGGGAAATGACAGGATTGTGATATGGTTTTAATAGAGATGCGTGAAAGGTTGGGTGAATACGGTAGTGTGAGGGAAGCTGTAATTTGTATGTTACCGGATTGATTTGTTTCAAGATCTTGAAGGGACCGACATAACTGTGGTTAAGCTTTTTGCAGGACTGTCGTAGGCGCAGGTCTCTAGTTGAGAGCCATACCTTAACTCCTGGGTGGTAGATAGGATCGGTGGATCTATAGCGATCAGCGTTGGTTTTGTGCCTACGCACAGCTCTTTCCAGATTGTCGTGGAAATTAATTGACGACTCAGGCTTTGCTTTCAGAAGGTTACAACTTTATTGGTTGATCAACAAAGTCGGGAGGTCTGCAGAACGCACCACGACTCCCGACGGCTTCTTGCATGAATACCGATCCCAAACAAAGGCGGCCAGTCTTCCCGCGCTGACTTTACATTTAACATCTGGATTTCATTAAATTCCCCAGCTCAATGTATAGATCAGATTTCTTAACCAGGCACATTCCAAGAGGCCTATATGTTCGGCTTCTCACACAAGCCTCCCATTATTTCAAGCTGGGGTATCTTTTATTTCTTAAAAGTAGGGTATGTCACATAAAGTCAAATAAAAAATTTCTTATACAAGATCAGACGGTTCCCCGTTCCAGGGGAATAATGGTGGTTGGTAACCCAGGATACACTGAAAGGGAGTTAGGCCAGTGGTAGGCTGGCAAAGAGAGTTCTGGACGTACTCGGCCCAGCCCAGGAACTGGTTCCAGGAGTCCTGGTGACTGACAAAGTACAGAGAAATCGGCTGATCTCCAGAATCTTCCGTTCCGTCTGCCCATTTGTTTGAGGATGGTATCCTGAGGATAGACTTACTGTTATCCCTAGTAGACGAAAGAATGCTCGCCAGACTCTGGATATAAACTGGGGACCTCGATCCGATATCTTCTGGTATCCCGTAGTATCGGAAAATACCGTTGAAGAGTAGTTTGGCTGTTTCCATAGCAGGTGGTAGGCCCCGAAGTGGGATCAGTCGACATCCCTTCGAAAATCTGTCTACTATTACTAGGATACAGGTTCGTCCTCCTGGCTCGGGTAGATCCATGAGGAAGTCTACCCCCAGGTGTGACCAGGGGCGTTGTGGAATGGGCAGAGGCATGACCTTTCCGGCTGGTAAGTGTTGGGGTTTTTTTGACATGGCACACTCTGGGCGTCCATTGACGTACCTCCTCACGTCTCTCTCCATATTGGGCCACCAGAAGCGAGCTTGTACTAGTGAAAGTGTTCTGTCGAACCCTGGATGTCCAGAGCCTAGAGAGCAGTGAACTGAGTGAATGAGGGGAGTTCGATCATTCTCCAGTACGAATCGGCGGTGCGGTGGACAGTCTGGAGGAGTGGCTGGAGCAGGCTCGGAGATGGATGAAGGGGATTGCCATTGGATGGGACTGACAAAGATCTCAGGAAGGATTGACACGGGTTCCTCTGCGAAGTCACTGGGTGCATGCAATCTTGAGAGGGTGTCTGCTTTGGTGTTTTTTGTACTTGGTAGATAGGATATTTTGAAATTATCTGTGTTGTTGTTAGCAATGCTTGGCGGAGTTGATTTGCTAGCTCGAGAACTGGGTTTGGTTCACTCATCCTTAGATGTTTTGTGTGGTCCGGGATTCTGCAACAAAGACGGACTCCACAAGATGGTAAGTAACAAGATGAGTGATTTTATTTCAGTTCAGAGACAAGAAGTATATTGCTAGCTGTGAGTGGCACCGAATGAATACATATCAATAGAGTGGTTAGAATAAACAGAACGGTTCACGTTTCTTCTTACGGCGAGAAGGAGGAAAGTCGAGGCTCCAAGCTGACGAGACACAGAGAGGAGTAAATACCGCACACCACGGTGATACCGTGACAGGAGCCTGGAGAGGATGACTGGAGTACCTGCTGGGAACAAGAGCATAGGTAAGTCACTATTTTAAAGAGAATCTTCTTACGTGATGTAGGAAGTTGAGTCCACTTTCGTAACTACGAGCCCGGACACTGACTGAGGCACGGTTTGTGGTCTTTATGGGTTGCTGCTGATTGGAGACAGGTGATGGTGATTAGAACTCCGGAGATAAAGGACGCGTTGTCTGACTCAGTTCAGAGCCTGGCCTGACTGTGACATGTGTGCAATGAATGGGTTTCAAAACTAATTTGCTCGCAGTTTGAAAAAAAAAAAAGGCTGTAGTCAGTGTTGTGAGGCATGAATTGCCACACAAAAGGCTCACGATTCTGAATAATTTTTCCCTCATTCTTTCGTGCATGTTGCCAGCACACTCACTACCAGTTTGGGCACACCCTCTCCTTCATTTTTTTTCCTTTATTTTTATTATTTTTACTGAATACATCCATACTGAAAGAACATGTATAAAAAATATGTAGCAAACAAAAAAGTGTTAACGTAGGCTGTTTTGTTTGTCCAAAATAGCTGCATTTAACTTGGCAGCTTGGCACACACTTATGGTACTCTCTCATCAGATTTACAGATTGGTCATGTAAAATGCTTTTCCATTCCTTTTTTTTTTTTTTTTTTTTGATTTTTTCTTGATTTTCTCCCTAATTTAGTCGTGAGGTTACAGCACCATCCGGGATTCGAACTAGCGATCTCCAGATGATAGGGCGAGCGCTTTTACCACTGCGCCACTCGGAGGCCCATGCTTTTCCATTCCTTGTCAAGAGTAAATGTGTGACATTTCTTGCCTTGTTAATATGCTTACACCGTCAGTCAATCTCTGGCCTAATTGGTGAATTAATAGAAATTATTATTTTGTTTTGATTGCTATCCCAGTCCCACTTATTGGTTATCATGACTATCTGCACTACAAAATCAGAATGCACGTTTAAATGCATGTTATGTGGCACTGCCAGATGATGCGCAGATCCAGATTTGAGTCATCTGATGCCTGGGGCAGGACCTGTTGGTGTGAGGTGGTCTAGTTTAGTGGCCATCCAGTGGTGGTGTGCCATAATTGAGCAGCACTTCTGGACTCTTATCTGTTTAATGCTGTCTGGGTCTTTGTGCTGGGATGGAAGCTGAGCAAGAACTCCTCTGCTAGATGCCTATGTGGCCAGAGAAATCGGTCACCACAAACTTCTCTTTGGATGGTTTGGAAGCCTTCATGCCAACAGTTTTTTTTGTTGTCTGTGTGTGACTGTAGGACATCTAATCAGTTACCTTTTTTTAACAGCCATGTTGGTTGCGCCTTTGATTAGATTAGATTTTAGATTAGATTCAACTTTGTCACACATGGTTACAAGGCAACGAAATGCAGTTAGCATCTAACCAGAAGTGTAAGTTAGCAGTGCAATATGAACATATATACAGATCTATAAAACTAATATATATAGGATAAAAATAAGGTCTATGTATAAATTGGATTACAGAAAGAATGCACAGAAACTATATATAGGTGAATTTACATTTTGTGCAATAGTATGAATATACATATAAATAAATATGAGTAATTTAACAGCTGGATGGAAATGCAGAGTATACCTATACACACATATCTACATATATTAGTATACAGTCCATGTGCAGACTGTACAAATGAATGAACAGGAAGTATTTACAGAGGTATTATACAGGAATGTTGAGTTATCAGTTTGATGGTGGTACTGTCCATGTAAGTGGGTCAGTGAAGTTGTGTTCAATAAAGTAAGCACTGTGGGGTAAAAACTGTTCCTCAGCCTGCTGCTTTTGGCTTTTAGGCATCTGAACCTTTTTCCAGAGGGAAGGAGAGAAAACATTTTACGTGCAGGGTGAGAGGTGTCCTTCACAATGCTTCGAGCTCTACGCAGACACCTCCTCTTGACACTTCCTCAATGACAGGAAGTGGGGTACCGATATTGCTCTGGGCGTTTTTTTTTACCACCCTTTGGATGGATTTGCGGTCCGAGACAGAGCAGTTACCATACTAGACTGTAATACAGCTGGTTAGGATGCTCTCTACTGCACAATGGTAGAAATTGTTCATTATGTCCTTAGAAAGGTGATTTTTCCCTTAGTAGTCTCAGGAAGAAGAGGCGCTGGGAAACTTTCTTGAGGAGACTGGAGGTATTAGTGAACCAAGTTAAATCCTCAGAAATGTGTATCCCCAGGAACTTGAAGTTTGTAACACGTTCGACCATTGTCCCATTGATGTAGACAGGGGAGTGTGTGTCACCGCTTCTCCTTCTAAAGTCCACAATGAGTTCCTTGGTCTTACTGATGTTCAGGAGCAAGTGATTGTCAACACACCACTCGGCCAAGTGCTTTACCTCTGCCCTGTAGTTAGTCTCATCATTGTCTTTGATGAGGCCAATCACTGTCGTGTCATCTGCAAACTTAATTATGGTATTAGAACCATACATAGGGCTGCAGTCATGTGTGTACAATGAAAACAGAAAGGGGCTCAGTTCTCTCCTACCGCGAGAATAGTTTCCCTAACACTACACACGATACTATCTCACCTGGATAATAAGAACACTTGCACAAGAATGCTGTTTGTGGATTTCAGCTCAGCTTTGCAAGCAGCAGTCCAATCAAAGGTGTGTAGGGGTCTCTACATTATAGTTACTGTACAGTTACCTTGTACAGTAGGTGTAGGCCTCCTGACAAGGATCTGAGGCAAGGTGCAGCACAGCGAGGATCTTATCTCTTCTAAGGGTGGTAAAGAGTCTTTGCCCTGGCATGTAGAAGAAGAAAAGCATCATCATCACTTTTTACAAATTAACAAAGATTGAAGGTAGTCCTGTTAAGTTAAGCCCTTATTTATCACATATACATTACAGCTATGCTGGAGCTAGGATTGGACCACCGATCTTCCAATCATTAACTCAGTGCCTTAGCTATCTTTGCCTCGTTCCTCTGGTTATAGCGGCCTTTTATTTTTATTTTTTTTTACTTTTCTGGGAGTGTTAACAACAGTGATTATCTCATGCTGCCTGTCAGTCATTCCCCTGCTCTGCCCAGTAGCCACGCATGTGCTCTTCTGTGTGTAAACCACAGGATATGATTAAATGACACTGTCCATAGTGATGGTTCTGCCAACGACAGTAGTTTGATGAGCAACCAAAATTTTGTGCCTGCCATCAGAAGTGCATCATGTGCAGCATCTAAAATGGGCCATGCTGCAGACTGGACATGTTGTTTGGTTATTAATTTGACAGTTTTCTAAATCTAAAGCTTATGCACTCATCTGGTTCTTTATAAATCCAAACACCTCTGTGGTTGCCTTTAGGTTATCAGCTCGGTTAAGAGTTATCAGTATCAATTATTGATCAGCAATTTTATTTGCACTCCTAGCATATAAAAATGTGTTTATTGACATTTATGTAACATGTGCCAGTTGTTTTATAGATAGTGCAAGGATAACAACAGCCAGTTGTCTCCATGTTGTTCCTTGTAACACAATTTATGTTTCAGGAGGATTTCGCAATTTGCAAACTATTGTATTTGGTGCTTGTAAGAATGCTCTTGAAGTGGACTTAGGCTACCTCATCATTACTGCTGCACATGGGTAAGAGGGGCTCTGTCATGAAAATAATGTGTAAATTTTATGAATGTTTTAATATCTTTAATAATTTTGTTGCACAGATTGCGTGAGGTTCGAATTCAGCCATCGTTGACCAAAGATGGGGTCTTTTCAGCACTGAAAATGGCTGAACTTGAGTTTCCACAGTTTGAGACTTTGCATCTTGGATATGTTGATGAGTTCCTTTTACAATGTAAGTATCAGACAGACTGTTGGATATTAAATCAATTGTAAAAATGTGTTATTGTGCTTCAGAACTCTCAATTATTTGTGTCTTTTGAGCTTGAATTATCAAGCAATCTGATATCTGTAAAATCGAGAATGCAATCCAAACAGAGACAAGTGAAAGGGGCTGTGAATTGATAAAACAAAACATTAGTTTGTAGTATATGTTCCTGAGACAGGCATACAGTGCCCTCCATAATTATTGGCACCCCTGGTTAAAATGTGTTCTTTAGCTTCTAAAAAATTCTGTTTTGTTCTAAATAACATTGGACCACAATGGGAAAAAAGAGGAAATTCCAAGTGGAATTCAAGTGCATTTATTCAGTGGAAAAAAAAATCACACATTAAGAAATAATTATTTTACATCAAATCATGGGTGCCACAATTATTAGCACCCCTGATGTTTAATACTTTGTACAACCCCCTTTTGCCAACAAAACAGCACCTAATCTTCTCCTATAAAGTTTCACAAGATTAGAGAACACAGAAAGAGGGATCTTCGACTATTCCTCTTTGCACAATGTCTCTAAATCATCCAGTGACCTGACTCCTCTTCTCTGTACTCTCCTCTTCAGCTCACTCCACAGGTTTTCAATGGGGTTGAGGTCTGGGGACTGAGATGGCTGTAGGTGGAGCTTGATTCTGTGTGTGGTGAACCATTTCTGTGTAGATTTGTCCACATGTTTTGAGTCATTATCTTGCTGAAAGACCCAGTGACAACCCATCTTCAGCTTTCGGGCAGAGGCCACCAGATTTTGCTTTAAAATGTCTTGGGATTTCAAAGCATTCATGATGCCATGCACCCTAACAAGGTTCCCAGGACCTCTGGAAGAGAAACAGCCCAGCAGCATCACCGATCCTCCCCCATACTTCACAGTGGGCATGAGGTGCTTTTCTGCATACTCATCTTTTGTGTTCCGCCATACCCACTTAAAGTGTTTGTTGCCAAAAAGCTCTATCTCGGTCTCATCTAACCAAAGAACACAGTCCCAGTTGAAGCCCCAGTACCGCTTAAAAAAAAAAAACTTGCGTCCTCGTCCAGGCTTGTTTACTACTGTTCCAGTTTTTTTAAACTTCTTAATGATTCCTCTCACAGTAGATATTGGCAGGGGCAGGTGGGTGGCTATTTTCTTGTACCTATTGCCTGACTTGTGAAGGTTGACACACATCTGCCTTACTTGAATTGTGTGTTCCTTTGTCTTTTCCATGTTGAAGAGTGGATAAGAGAAATGGTCTCTGTGTCATGTCATATTTATACCTCAGGGAAGCAGGAAGTGATAAATTACTAATTAAATGTTCCTAGATACTCTTATCAACTTTGTAAACTACCGTCAGAAATTACAGAAATACTTCAATGACATTTATTTTCTAGGAATTGTTAGGGGTGCCAATAATTGTGGAACAGGTTATTTTATGAAAAATAATTATTTGTTAGTCAGGGATTTTTATTTCCCCTTAAAATTCACTTTATATTCACGTTTTTTCAGTGTGACAATATGCTTCTGCAATAAAAACTGAATTTATTTTAAGGCTTTTAACACATCTTAACCAGGGGTGCCAATAATTATGGAGGGCACTGTATGTAATTTCCACCCACAAGCATTAGCATTTGGTAAGAGGTAAAGACTGAGCTTTTTTTATTCTTATCCTGGGCCAACACTGCAACATGGCAATCCTTTTCAGATTTCAAGGGGATCATGGATCAAGGGGATCATGATCATGAAAGGCCAAAAAGAGGTTAGGGTAGGACTGGACTAAACAGGTCAGGTTTCTAATGATAACATGCTATTTACTCAATTTTTTTTTTGTTTGTTTTTTGGCTTTTAATTTTTGGGTTTGTTTGTCATGCGTTGGATATTTACAATATATAAGATCTCAAAATTCGGATGTGCCAATCTTGTAGCACTAGACCCATAAAGTCTGAATGCTTTAATCACTACCAAGGGTCCTTTAGTACTTGTTTACACGTTGATATGTGCTGCTCAATAAAAATGTTGTTTTTTTTGCGTTAATGTTAAACGTTTGTACTTGGTTTGTATTGTTTTAAAGGCAGTCCTTAGTTTAAAAAAAACTATTAAGTAATGTGCTACATATAATTAATCATGAAACTTTTAAAATTAGTTTTAAAATAATGACAAAAGGGGGGGATTATGATTTTAATCCAATTCGAGACCCACTCTGTGACCCTTTCTCGGGACGTAATTTCCTAGATGATGCAGTGAATGTAGCTCCACCTTGTTAAGGCCCCCATTCCTCTGAGCCGAATTTTATATCGCCCTCCCCTGATTTAAAATCGACTCAAGACTTTGTGGTTTTTATCAGTTTGGTAAATTTTTCAATCATAGCGACTCCACATTGATTTAAACAAATAAGCACATGAAAACGATTGTACAGCGCCTTTTGACACAAGCAATAAGGACGCGTTATCAACATAATGTTTCAATAGCCGGCAGTTAAAGAATTTAACGATGTTCTACTGCAGTGGTTCTCAAACTATCAAGCCAGCGACCCCTAATTGAAGATCGACAAGATCTCGCGATCCCCACTGTCAAAAACAAGCAATAAACATAAGCTGTATCACAGTATTTTGAGAAGGGTGTACTTGTTTTGGCAGCACAAAAGCTTCATTTGTCGCCTGAAGGTGAATACAGCTACCCGCAGATGATCTTCGACATCAAGAATTGATCTGTATTTATTTTTTATATCCGTAACAGCGGAAAAAGACTGCTCACACAAATATGTAGATCCAAATTGAAGCAGTACATCCATTGCTGCACGGGACAACTGTGTATTCGTCTGCTACCGCAATCCAAAATTCAGGCAGTGTTTCCTATAGGGCTGTAGGTATTGAATATTTTAGTAATCGAGTATTCTACCAAAAGTTTAATCGAGTAATCGGATAAAATGTACTTTTGCTTAAATAAACAGCAATGTAAAATATATAAGAGAACCAAAGATTAATTGGTTTTCTTTTTAGAAAAATCTACTTTTATTTTTTAAATGCATACAGCAGTTTATCAGAAATAAACGTTCATTATTCACAATACAAGGAATAGACTGAGATTAATTAAGTGCATTACGACTTCCGGTGTTGGTGATGTAGGAGAAAGCCGTGTTGGAGAGGTCTCCCGGTTAAACTTGTAACTTATCCCTGTAAACACCGCAATTATTTTAAGAAAGGTACGAATTACGGTGCTATCTTTATCCCGGTTCGGAAATAAGCCCAAGACAGGTAAAGCGCCGAGTCCTCCGGTTACTCGCGGCGGAGCTGCTACTGTAGCCAGTAAACTTGCCAAGATGGCGGCGGAAAACCAGGTTGCAAGCAGCTCACCTGGACCCATAAGGGACTTGCCAGACGTCTTGTCACCGAGCCAGCTGGTTGCTGAACTGGAGAAACAGCGAGCCTCGCTTCGAAGCGACATGTTGACTTTAATTCAGGAGATTATTAAGCCAATACAGACCTCGGTGGATGCTCTCCGCGAGACGATGAATAACTTTAATGGCCACCTCGCTGCTATAGAAACCCGGGTGGGGGATAACTTTGAACGGGTATCGTGCATGGAAAAGGCTGTGAAGTTGCTAGAAGCCCAAAATAAGTCTCTTCGAGACCGTGTTGACGATCTTGAAAACAGGTCCCGCAGAGTCAACCTCCGGTTAATCAACATCCCTGAGGGCAGCGAAAAGGGACGTGACCCGACCGAGTTTATATCGGAGCTGCTGATGAAGAACCTCGGCCCCACCGTTCTCCCCAAACCATTGGAGCTTGAAAGGGCTCATCGTTCTTTGGGCCCTAAACCCGGGCCGGGGGGAGGTAGGCCCAGGCCTTTTGTGATATGTTTTCACCGTTTTCGGGAGAGGGAGAAGGTGTTGCGTTGGGCTAGGCAAAACGAGCTGAAATGCGGGGAAACAACAATACGAGTGTACCCGGATGTCAGCGCCGCTACTGCAAAGAAACGAGCTGCATTTAACGAAGTTAAGCAAGCCCTCTATCAGAAAGGAGTGAAGTTTAGGCTTCTTTTCCCTGCCCGGGGTGGGGGTGGGGGGAGGGAGGTGTTCATATATATACCCCCCCTTTTTTATTTTTTATTTTTTTATTTTATTATTTTTTCTTCTTCTTCTTCTTTTTTTTTCTCTTCTTCTCTTGGGGGTGTGTGTGTGTTTTTTTTTTTTCTCCCTTTTTTGTTTGCTCAGAAGCAACATCAGTCTTGGAAGAGGTGCTACTCCTTGCTTCTTTACTAAATGATGACCCGGAGTAAGAGTGTTCGTTTCATTTCCTGGAATCTGAAGGGTGTCAACCACCCCACTAAACGTAATAAGGTAATGACACATTTAAAACAGATTAAGGGTGATATCCTTTTTTTACAAGAGACTCATCTCTGCTCCACAGACGTTAACTGTATAAGGCGACCATGGATTGGTCATGTATTTCATTCTAAGTTTCCAATAAGGGCGAGAGGCGCAGCCATTCTTATACACAAGAATGTTCCATTTGAGTTGTCCAATTCTATTGAAGACCATAATGGTCGATTTGTAATTATTTCGGGCAGATTATGTGGCAAACCTGTGATTATGGCATGTGTTTATGCACCTGCATGGGATGATGATAAATTTTTCACAAGCTTTTTCACCTCTCTTCCCAGGGTTGACGACCATTACTTAATAGTTGGCGGAGACTTTAACCTAGTTCAAAACCCCTCCCTGGATAGGTCTCCTGCTACCTCCCAGGTGTTGTCCAAATCAGCTAGGGTTCTTGATGCATACAAGACCAGGTTAGGTTTATTTGACCCATGGAGGGCCGGGTCCCTCTCAGGCAGTGCCTTTTCCTTTTTTTCGCACGTCCATCATTCATATTCGCGGATAGATTTTTTTCTTTTAGATAACCATTTCTTATCAGAAGTCCATCGGTGTGAATATCACAGCATTGTAATTTCAGATCACGCCCCAGTATCGGTAGACATTGGCTTTCCTAGTCATGTCTTTTCCCCCAGACATTGGAGGCTTAACTCCTCTTTGTTAGCACAAACTTCTTTCAAAGATTTCCTTCATATACAATCCTTATTGTTTTTTGATACTAATGATGCTCCAGAAATATCCAGACATACCCTATGGGAAACATTTAAAGCTTTTATGCGAGGACAAATTATATCGTATGTCTCAACTTTGAGGAGGGCAGAAAGGGCGGAGTCGGAAGTGCTCACCAAAGAAATATTCAGAATTGATGGTTTATATGCCTTGGACCCAACCCCTGCTCTCTACAAAGAACGGCTTCAGCTTCAGTCTAAATTTGATTTACTTTCCACAAATAAAACACAAAAGCAGTTATTCCTGGCTAAACAGCGGTTCTTTGAAACTGGGGACAAAGCAGGAAGATTACTGG
>JAAGKR010009481.1:15682-26533 GCA_011419295.1 Clarias macrocephalus | reverse complement strand
GTGTGTGTGTGTGTGTGTGTGTGTGTGTGTGTGTGTGTGTGTGTGTGTGTGTGTGTGTGTGTGTGTGTGTGTGTGTGTGTGTGTGTGTGTGGATAATGGCGTTAGCTACAAAAACACAAAATTCCAGCTACTGTCCTGCAAATTATAAAAAATTCCAATGAAGATGCAAAAAAAAAGCCAATATTTATTTTAAAGCAGCTGAAACCAGAGAGTCCATGAGAGAGTGAGTGATAAATACACTTACATTGAAAATCTTCTCTCTTTTGGAGTGTAGGGGTGTCATATGTGAAGGAAAAGATACCTACAGAAAAACAAAAATGTAAAAAAGGTGCCATCATTTTTTAAAAGAACAAACAGGTAATTGACATTTTACTTCAAAAAATTTCACTCAGCCAAAACACACTTAACAAATGATTCTCATAGTTAGTAAGCAGATTTTTTTTTCTTTTTTTTTTCAGCATTAAAAATATACATATGCGTGTTACATAAACATGTTGACAACTTATTTTAAGTAAATACATTTTGGAATTGAAGCCATTTGAAGACCATCACAGGTTTTTAACTAATATGTGGTTTGAGCTTAACCCTCCTATTATCTTTGCAGTCATTTTGACTCCATTAAATGTTTAAAGTCTGAAAATAAATTATTGATTTTTTTTTTGCTTCATATTCAATGACTTTTGTACATAAACTTGAGTAACAATTTTAATTATGATAATTTTTTTAAACATAGGAAGCATTTATTCAATAATGCCAGAGCTGGAATTCCTTTAAAGATGCCTGCGCCTTGTTACCCAAATTTGTTTAACTTGAGCAAGAATTATTTCTCAAAATTCGGGAAAGAACTCTTCAGGAATTTGACCCCAAGCATAAAAAATGTTAGAAATTTGAAGGTAACAGGACAAAATTAACTAGATTAGTCAAAGCTTAAAATAAAGGTACTGTAGCATTTACTAAACCTTCATATTATGTTAAGGGTCAATTTGACCCATTTCAGGTTTTTTTTTTTTTTTGACAAAAGTATTGTTTATCCTTCTTTTATCTTCTATCTTGAATTTTTGTGACGTTTCCTCATCTGGGGTCATGAAATGGTGTGTAAAATATGGACACTCTGATGTGTCCTGGAATGTCTGTGCAGAGTTTGTATACAAATATGATGTTGCGGGTCATTTTGACCCGGACACTTTGATGTGGGTAAAAAAGCTGGTCAGATCCAAAATAAACATGTCTCTCTGATGTACTTTGTTTTGAATAGCCTGTAAATAAACATTCATACCCACAGACCCAGGTGTGTGTATGGGACAAGCTTCCTTGCTTTTGTCCTTCTCACTGTTCTCATGTCATCTCTTTGAGAACCACAGCAATAATGAGGTCCGAAATGTTTACAGCTGAAGAAGTTTTATCAGAGTGATGAAGAAGAAGAGATTTCAGAGGATTGTTCAGAGCCCGAGGACAATGTGATTGATGATCCTGACTGCCAATTTTCCCACGATGAGGAGGATTCAGAGGAGGAGTCTGCTGCCGTCTCTACATCAGATGAAAACCAAGGACTGCAGCAATCATCATCCACAGAGGGTGCATGGACATCTAAAGATGGCACACACAAAATGGTCAACATCACCACACCTAAGCCGAGGCAGACGGTCATCTTCCAATGTCATCAAAATGTCAACTCCTGGTCCTGCAAGATTTGCCATCACACGAGTTGATGATATTCAATCCGCGTTTCTGCTCTTCATATCCCAACCAGTAGAGAGGATTATACTTGACATGAGTAACCTGGAGGGGAAGTGTGTATTTCAAAAGAAGTGGAAGCCACTGGATCAGACTGACTTGCTTGCTTATTTTGGAATTCTGGTGAATTAGCTGGAGTATACAGGTCAAAAGGAGAAGCAACTGCAAGTCTGTGGAATGAAGAGAATCCTTCCTATGATGTACAACGCTGGCCTCCATGTTACTGTAGATGAGCGCCTTGTTCCATTCAGGGGACGCAGTCCTTTCCGGCAGTATTTGCCCAGCAAGCCGTTTAAGTATGGCATCAAAACATGAGCAGCTTGTGATGCAAAATCTAGCTATGCATGGAATATGCAAGCATACTGTACAATGGAAAGCCACTTGGAGGAGCGTCTGAGAAGAATCAGTGGAGCTGGAGATGAGTCAAGGGCTGCAAGGTCACAACATCACTTGTGACAACTTTTTTAAAATCCTACCACCTTGCAAATGAACTTCAGAAGAGAAAGCTGACTATGTTGGGAACAATAAAAAGAAATAAGCCAGAACTTCCCAGTGAAATTCTGAAGATGCAGGAAAGATCTCAGCATTTCACAATATTTGTTTTCTCTCAGAAGGCAACAGTTGTTTCATACTGCCTAAAGAAAAACAATGCAACATACTGTGGATGGCCAAGACTTCATCAGTACAGAGGCCATATCCATGCGTAGCCGGGTATTTGTAAAAACAGAACATTTTCTATCTTTTTTTTTTATCATTCTGTCTCTGTCATTCTTTATCAATCAGAAGCCTAGACAAAACATCATTAAGGATCCTGCAATGTAGAAGTCCAACCGACCCTCATCCAAAACCACTGTCACTGTCGGTGGAGTCTGTGTCTTCTGTAAATCTGTATGTTACAGCAGTGAACTTCGTAGTATATTCAGGCACCTCTGATCATTAACGTAATCTGCGAGTGTGTGTGTATATATACACGCATGGAAAAAGTTCAATAAGCAACTAGTTTACGCAAGTCTGCCATTGCACAAAATATCCTCAATAAACAGAGCTGACGTGAAATCAAGGAGAACGACACCCAGTCAATGACGCCATCGGGACACAAGGTGATGTTACAACAACTCAAACTCTCAGTTTCCCCTTTCCACACAACAACACTGAAAATGGACTTTTTGAATGAGCATTGAATGAAAGGCCAAAATGCAGAGAAAAATCTAAGTGAGAGAAATGAGAAATGACAGTTAAGCAGCCAATGAGAACCAAGTGTGTCTAGTTGGTATTCATTGAATATTATAGTCTTCAAGACAAGGAAACCTTTTTTTGAACAAAAAAATGAATTTGTGAATCCAAGTGTGTCTTAAAAATCCATACACAAATGCAGAGATGTTCACACATAATACACAATATATTTGTGAATTACATGACATTCATATCTGGATTACGACGCCATGCTTTTCTGTCCTGAACACTTCCATGTGCCAAAATCTGCATCTTATATCTTAATACTTCACTCTGGGGATTTCGTTCTATCCATCCATCTTTTTAGTAGGATGTGTGATTGAAATTAGTATTGTGTGCGTGTGTGCTCATGTGCACAGAAGGGGGTGGGGGGTGGGGGGGGGGTGGATGGATGATGATGTAGAAAAAAAAAAAATAATAATACATTTACATTGAAAACCACCTTTCTCAGTGGTGCTACAGAAACACAAAGAACGCAATAACAAATTAATATTTCTATTATAATATAAAAGAAGGAAAATGGAGAAGGAAAAATGAGAGAGATCCACTTACGCTGAAAACTCTCTTTCTTTACAGGTTTATTATAGTCGAAAACTGGCACGGCTGGTGCTATACAAACACAAACAATGTACAGTAAGAGCAGTTTAATAACGATACATTGAATACTGTTAATGTCATATAAAAACTCAATAAAAATGCAATCAGCCAAAATATAGTATACACACTGCCAGGTGTTAAAAATAATAAATAAATAAATAAATAAATACATAAATAAATAAATAAATAAATAAAATCTTGCACACACTCAAGATTTCAACATCTTTAACCTTGATTATGGCACACAGTGTGGAGGTGAAGTCATGTGTGATAATGATTCTTCATGTCTGTTCCATCAGAGAAGCAAAACCCCATAGAAGTAATTACCTGGTCATTCAGTACATTCAGTTGTCAGCTGACTTCTGAAGCAACCCTAGATCATAACACTGCCTCCATAGGCTTGTAGAGTGGCCACTATACATGATCAGTGCATTGCTTTACAGTATGTGCTTCCCTTCTTACCCTGACACGCCCATCTCTATGGAATAGGCCTAATCTGTACTCATCAGACCACATGATCATCTTCCATTGCTCCAAAGTCCAATCTTAATACTCCCGAACAAATGTAAGTGTATTTCTTTTTTTCCAGAATAATCGCTACAGCTGTCCTCATCATATTGTGAATGTGGAAATGTCCTTACTTTCTCTATTAAACATAAAATATGTGATTTCTACTGTCAGTTTTTTACAGTACCATGCAACTTCACCAAGGGTTGGATATGAGAGAGATACACTTCATCCATTAAGTCTTTGCATCACATATCACATGTGAAGGAGTGCTGTTGTATGGAAATATCAGCACAACTGTGATGCATTCAAAGGCATCCACCAACACATAAGCTTTCATGACCGTTGGAACTAAATAACCATGGCTAGTGAAGCTGGTGACTGTCAGTTAGCAACTGAGAGATAGTGAGAAAGTAGTTTTAAATCCAGCACTATGTTGCCCAAAACTGAAGAGAATAAATCATAACAGTCCTGTAAATCTCGTATATTTTACATATTCCGCTTTAAAATATCATCTCCATTAACTTCTGGGTTTGAATCACAAATAGCGTTAAAAGGAAAGCTAGTGCATGAGGATGTGCAATCCATTGACACTAACACTAAATAATGCCCTTGATCAGGGATTAGAGAGTGATTTGGAATTCAGCCTTGTGTTAGGAGCTAATCCTCTTTGTAGCTGAAAATATAAGAACAGAGATTTTTCAGATGCAGGATTTATTAAGGTCAAATTATTGTTTAACAACTGACATCAGATGTGTTGTCTTGCTGAAAGCATCTATGTGACTTGTTTGAATGTGGGTCTTGGTATGCAGTTGCTTTCTCCTTGGTATGACGGACCGTACAGACCTACTTTCAGCCATGGTGCGACTGGCAGTGTAACTAAACTTGCAATGTTATTAGGACAAATGGGATGTGGAGTGATAGATAGAGT
The DNA here is from genome assembly GCA_011419295.1 of Clarias macrocephalus. NCBI lineage: Eukaryota > Metazoa > Chordata > Actinopteri > Siluriformes > Clariidae > Clarias > Clarias macrocephalus. Next base: position 21,531 of record JAAGKR010009481.1, on the reverse strand, counting down.
TAACCGTCCTAGTGCTGTTACCATCTGTTAACTCGTGAAATACCCCTTATCCAATCAGATCGCAAAAAATAACTGTGTGAGTGAGTGAGTGAGTGAGTGAGCGAGTGAGAGAGAGAGAGAGAGAGATACTTACACTGAAGAGTGGGAAGGGGAGGCGGTATGATCTGGACTTCACTCACTACAGAAACACAAATATTTGTCTTGACACTTACTCTCGCCAATGAAGTGAAATTTTTATTTTTTTCTCTTTAAAATTTTCACAATACTTTAAGTACCTCAAAAGTAAATAAAACTTGCATTTGAGCTTCTTTCCCTTAACAGCTGAAATACTAATAAACTTAATAACTGAATATTACACATAAACGTTTATTACAGTATGGAATATATAAATATCCAAATTATTAAAATAACAAACTTATTGGGGTTGTTGTGGACTTTCTACACAAGTCCTACTGTACATGATTGTTCAGTGTAGCAGGGTCTGTAGATGGTCCCAAGCCTGGCTGCAAAGGGTTAACCCCTTGCCAAGTGGTCACACTTGCTTGTTTATGCTACTGCATCTGGGACAGCCAATGTGCCAGTACTGGCTACCAGGGTGCTCATGCAAAGGGGGCTCTGGAAATCCATATTGCCGCATGGACTGTATGAACTGAATACCATGTCAGGCAAAAGAAGATAATTGCCAGAAAACTCACGAAATGCAAGATATCCATGTTTTGCCAAGTTTAACAGTAAAACTTCTAATTATTACTTTTTTTTCCCCCCACAGAACATTTCCCAGTTGGTGCACCAGCCAGTGTGGAATATGGGACTATTATATAGTATGGAACTATTATATAGTATATAATACAGTATATATTGTATTGTATTATATACTGCTTTATATTTCATTTGCTTTCACACGTGAAAAATAAATGTAAAAAAACATTGTACAACATGTAATTTTAGTCAGTATAACATGAGGTCGTACCTCCCTTAGAGATCTTCTCAAACTCAGTTTTAGAGTGCTCCTCCACTTTCTCTTTCAGTTGAGACACAGACTTTATTACATTCTCAAACGTTAGTAAAGGACTTAGTGTGATGGTGGGCAAGTTGGAAGGTCCAGCTGAGCTTGAGACAGACTTGAATGTCTAAAATATGTTAAAAGAGGACCTGGTGAATTTAGACAACATAGTGAACACAAGACTGATGCTTCTACAAAAGTGATGAATATAGTTCACAGTTCTGTAATAAAATATGCCATTAAATACTTTTCAAACATCCAATCAAAAGTTGAATCCAGGAGGCATCTCCAACTTAACTTTAAATGTATCTTTGCCAATTCATGGTGACCATGAACTTAATTGTACTCTCCAAAACTTAATTTAAATTGAAGTTAGTAGTTAGTTAATTTTAGTTGAAGTCCAGAGCTACTATCTAATACTGTAGTCTGATGTAATTAGAATATTTAGATTTGTAATTTGCACCATTAATACACTCAGAAATTATGCAGATTAATTTGTTTTATTTTCATTTTATAGATTGCCTTTATTGCAACATTATGTTATTTTTTACATTACAGTGGAACCTCGGATTGCGAGTAACATGGTTTACGAGTGTTCCGCAAACCAAGCAAATATTTTGAATAATTTTTTATTCGGAAACCGAGCAAGTATTAGTTTACGAGCGCCGAGTATCATGCTTCACACATGCGACTCTTATTTTGACACCGAGCGTCACTCTCGCACCTTACCCCCCCTCCCCCCTCCCCCTCCCCATCCCCCTCGCTCTGTCGCGATTCTTTTCAAAGGTAAGGTGCTGGTTCATTTGTTTGTTTGTTTGTTTTTTTTTACTTTACAGCAGTGATTTCCTTAGTATGCGCTCACGCCAGGTCAGAGAGATTTCTTTTTTTCCTGTTAAAACGGTGTTTCCGTATTTGTGTGTGTGTGTGTTTGTTGTGAAACTTAAATGATTCCTTTAGTATGCGTTCGTGCCAGTCTCGGTTTTTTTCCGTTAAACCGGTGTTTCCGCTGTGTTTATGCGCTTGTTGTGAAACTTAAAAAGTGTGTCTGTTAATATACGCTCATGTCAGTCTCAGAGAGATTTCTTTTTTTCCTGTTAAAACGGTGTTTCTGTTGTGTGTGTGTGTTTGTTGTGAAACTGTTGTGAAAAAGCGAGGTGGGGGGAGGGAGGAGGAGTGTTACTGTGTAAAACGAGGCGAGTGAAGGGGCTAATTCCACACACACACGGCGCGTGCGCGCACCAATGGAAACACTTATCTGTCAGGATTTATTTGTACTTTTTTTAAAGGTAAAGTGCAGATTAATTTGTTTTATTTTCATTTTATAGATTGTATTAATTATTTTTATGTATTTATTTTGGGCTGTGGAACGAATCATTTGACTTTTCATTATTTCTTATGGGAAATGATGATTTGGTTTAAGAGTGTTTTGGAATACAAGCCCACTTCTGGAACGAATTATGCTCATGATCCAAGGTTCCACTGTATTATATTTTTTAATTAAGCATGTCATTTGTATAGATGACTGTTTATATACAATGTACAAGAACAGAGGTACCAGGACCTCGTCAGGACATTACATGAATGAAGGTTTCAACTGCTCTAACTGTGTACAGTATGTAGAAGAGCAAACTTTCACATTTATTTCATTAAATTAACAAATAAACTTTTCAAATGAAAAGCATGATGAAATTACAATGAACACAAAATAAAATAAAATTAAAAGCTTGGAGAAACAGTTTTCTATTCACAAAAATAAAAACAATAAAACTCTTTAAAAACAATACAGTCTACAAAGTCTGCTGCTTCAGTGTTTTTAGATCTTTTTGTCAGATGTTGCTGTATAATGTATAATTGCATGCATGTCCTGAGTGTCAAATGCTTTTATTGATAATTATATTTAGTTCATGGAAAGAGTCAGTATTTGCAGTGTTGATTCTTATCTTTGAAGACCTCTGCATTTCGTCCTGAAATGCTGTCAATTAACTTCTGGACCACATTCTGATTGATGGCAGCCCAATCTTGCATAATCACTGCTTGAAGTTTGTCAGAATTTGTGGGCTTTCTTTTGTCCATCTGCCTTTCATGGATTGATTGCAAGATCTCAATCGGATTATGGTCTAGGGAGGTTCCACGCCATGGACCTAAAAGTTCTAAATTTTGTTCCCAGAGTTTTAGAGTACCCAACTCTAAAACTCAGCGCTATAGTTATCACTTTTACCTTGTGGCAAGGTGCTCTATCATGCTGGAAAAGGCATTTATTGTCACCAAACACTGGTCCTTAACAGTCCAATCCCTGAACATTTTGCAGAATATCAGTCTGTCCCTAATGCTTTCCCTGGAAAGAAGCAACTTCTTTGCTGCCATTTTTGAAATGTATGAAGTTGAGCGTTACCATCAGTTCTGGGTCATGCCAACAGTAAAGCATTCTGAGATCATTTATACAGTATGTGGGGTCGCTTTTCCCCCCAAGGGAGCAAAGAGAGAACACAGCCATGAATCGACCATCTGAAGCACTTCTATTGTATTTAAATATTCAGCTGATTCTGAAAGCAATGTTACCTGGAGGTACTGGATTGGATCTTGTGTGTGTGAAAGCACCTCCATGTCATCATCTCTCTTCTTCTGGTCTGCAATCTCCTGCTCCAGATTCTTCATGACTTCTTCAGCTCGATTCACCGCAGCTTTCTCCTGAGCTCTGATCAGCTTTGTTGCCTCAGACCATCTTTTCTCAATGGATTTGATCAGCTCAGTAAAGATCCTCCCAGTTTCCTGTACTGCGGTTTGTGCTGAGTGCTGTTAGGAGACAAACACAGAGAGGGTGTTTGTAAATCAGCAGGTTACAAAAACTCCATTCAGTGAGTGAATACATGACAAGAGATAAGTATAATGCTGGATTTAGCCAGAGATAAGAATTTGTATTGTAATTCCCAACCTCCAACCACAAAATGCCAAAGTAAATGCACCTCAACTCAAAACCTGTACTTTATGAACTTGAGGGTCGAATCAGCCATCTGTTTCTCCCAGTTCAAGGAGTTACACCAAATCAACATGGCTGTGAAGTAAAGCCAGTGGGAGGGCTTTAAAAGTACTCGCTTTGAGTCAACCATCTTACTCAAATATTTTCTTGTCAAATTTAACAGTGATTATCATTGCAATAATTTACTGTTTAGGGAATGAAATATACATCACTCATTACAGTTAGCTGGGAAGCTTATTGGTAAGAATAGAGACAAACTTAGAGAACTTTTTTCCTTCAATACATGGAAGTTTAAAAGCAACCATTTAATAAGCTCTGACTTACCACTCATGAGATACATCAAATGCAGCATAAGTGAACCAGCTCTTTTAGGTCCAAACTCACCTTGTGACTCTCCACAGCTTTCCTCAGATCCTGAAGCTCCTTCTCTCTCTCCTGGATTCTCTGCTTGGATTTTCCCTGAATTGCCAACAACTGCTTCTACAAAGTAAATCACACAGCATATAACTAACCCTGGATGTGTTAAAGGTAATACAGTACATGAAAGAAAAATGAACCTTCTATTATGAAGTGGTTTGTATGATTTCTTTACTAGTTGTGATTGAAAGCTGTAACACATTGTTACTGTACCTGTTTCTCAGCTTTTTCTGCTGCAGCTGATACTGTATCGTGTCCTTTATGCTGATCCATGGAACACAACATGCAGATACACTGCTGGTCAGTGCGACAGTAAACCTCCAGCAGTTTGTCATGCTGAGAGCAGATCTGCTCCTGGAGTCGTCTGGAGGCTTCGACCAGCTTGTGCTTCTTAAAGGCAGGAGATTTATAGTGATAATACACTCCATACAGTATAATACACTCCATACAGAAACTGTTCCCACACAGTAGAGTCATTGGATCCTTTATTAGATCCAGACAGATTGAACAGCTGAACTGATCTTGAAGTCCTAAAATATTAGCTTCGGCCATTTCACTGAAAAAAACAAACACATGCAGTCATTACAACACAAGCACATTAACTTTCAGTTTGTAAAAGCCACGTGGAAACGCGTGAACAAAAGTCTCTGAACAAAAGACTCACTTTTATTTAATTATTTATTCATTTTTTGTTCAAAATGGATTCAACTAAGTGGTCGCTAACCTTAAACGAAACTCACAAAGAAAGGGGTGCAGCAGTACTTCTGATAAAATAATAGTTAAATCCCTACTTTTGATAAATAAGAGTTAAATAAAATGTAAACAAATACAACAACAAAATAATTTAAATAAGCTTAACACATACTATTCCATGAACTATTTAGCAAACATGTAATACGCGACATCATATTACATTTAGTGTGAATGCATGGAAACCACACTTAAACAACAATCATAGCATAACATATGTTACTATTTCTCTTGTTCTCTCTTGTATTGAGCACTAAAGTAATTAGATCAAATATGAAATAGCACAGATTCAAGTGATAATCGGTCCTTTGTATAATTAAAGAGCGAGATTATCATACCATCAGTGTCCCTGGGATGACCAGGAGACGATGCGCTTGCCCGTCTCATGTGTTACTGACTGCAGTCTCTTGACTTACACACAGTGTTTTATACACTAAACCTACCTGTATACTGTCACCTCATAGTTACTTAGGAGTAGAGACTGTGAGGTGGCAATTCTCTGTCATAGATGGTGGTTGAACATTGAGTCCATACTTTTGGTCCACAAGTGACTGTGAGGTGGCGTATACAGTGATGTCATACAGCTGGTCCTTGTCAAATGACTTTTTTTTTTCAACAATGGGACTTTGTGGGGGCTTATTGCTGATAGCTTGGCTTCACAGAGACATGTTCTAATCGTAACAGTACTCACAGGTGACTTTA
>JAAGKR010009481.1:0-15662 GCA_011419295.1 Clarias macrocephalus | reverse complement strand
ATAACTAACCCTGGATGTGTTAAAGGTAATACAGTACATGAAAGAAAAATGAACCTTCTATTATGAAGTGGTTTGTATGATTTCTTTACTAGTTGTGACTGAAAGCTGTAACACATTGTTACTGTACCTGTTTCTCAGCTTTTTCTGCTGCAGCTGATACTGTATCGTGTCCTTTATGCTGATCCATGGAACACAACATGCAGATACACTGCTGGTCAGTGCGACAGTAAACCTCCAGCAGTTTGTCATGCTGAGAGCAGATCTGCTCCTGGAGTCGTCTGGAGGCTTCGACCAGCTTGTGCTTCTTAAAGGCAGGAGATTTATAGTGAGGCTGGAGGTGAGTTTCACAGAAAGAGGCCAGACACACCAGACAGGACTTGATGGCTTTGTGTTTCCTCTCAGTGCAGAAATCACACTCCACATCTTCAGGTCCAGCTGAACACTGAGCAGGCGGTGTAACCTGGGCTCCTGCCTTCTTCAGAGTCTCCACTATTTCAGCCAGCATGGTGTTTTGTCTACACTGAGTACAGCTATAGACTCGTTTCTGATCCTCCTGATCCCAGAAGTCATTAATACACTCCATACAGAAACTGTTCCCACACAGTAGAGTCATTGGATCCTTTATTAGATCCAGACAGATTGAACAGCTGAACTGATCTTGAAGTCCTAAAATATTAGCTTCGGCCATTTCACTGAAAAAAACAAACACATGCAGTCATTACAACACAAGCACATTAACTTTCAGTTTGTAAAAGCCACGTGGAAACGCGTGAACAAAAGTCTCTGAACAAAAGACTCACTTTTATTTAATTATTTATTCATTTTTTGTTCAAAATGGATTCAACTAAGTGGTCGCTAACCTTAAACGAAACTCACAAAGAAAGGGGTGCAGCAGTACTTCTGATAAAATAATAGTTAAATCCCTACTTTTGATAAATAAGAGTTAAATAAAATGTAAACAAATACAACAACAAAATAATTTAAATAAGCTTAACACATACTATTCCATGAACTATTTAGCAAACATGTAATACGCGACATCATATTACATTTAGTGTGAATGCATGGAAACCACACTTAAACAACAATCATAGCATAACATATGTTACTATTTCTCTTGTTCTCTCTTGTATTGAGCACTAAAGTAATTAGATCAAATATGAAATAGCACAGATTCAAGTGATAATCGGTCCTTTGTATAATTAAAGAGCGAGATTATCATACCATCAGTGTCCCTGGGATGACCAGGAGACGATGCGCTTGCCCGTCTCATGTGTTACTGACTGCAGTCTCTTGACTTACACACAGTGTTTTATACACTAAACCTACCTGTATACTGTCACCTCATAGTTACTTAGGAGTAGAGACTGTGAGGTGGCAATTCTCTGTCATAGATGGTGGTTGAACATTGAGTCCATACTTTTGGTCCACAAGTGACTGTGAGGTGGCGTATACAGTGATGTCATACAGCTGGTCCTTGTCAAATGACTTTTTTTTTTCAACAATGGGACTTTGTGGGGGCTTATTGCTGATAGCTTGGCTTCACAGAGACATGTTCTAATCGTAACAGTACTCACAGGTGACTTTAGATGTTCTTTGATCATGCTGGAACTGATCATTGGCTGTATATATATATATATATATATATATATATATATATATATATATATACTGTATACTGTATATATAGATCTATATAATAATTAATATTTATGTTGTTATTCTTTCTTTCATATTTAATGTGTTTTTAATGTTCATATACTCTATGGTTATGAATGTACGTAGATGTTACTTACAATGGAATCAACCTTCTATAATGTATTTATTTATTTATTTATTTATTTATTTTTACCATTAATGCCAATAAAGCACTGTGGAACTGAGCTAAACTTATCAAGTAGGAGAGAGAGCAAGAGAGAGACTTACGTTTCAAATCTTCCCTCTTTGTGGGTTCAGGAGCAGAAAGTGGCATGGATGATGCTAAAGAAACACACATGACATTGCAATATTTATTTTTTTTTTAAGAGAGAAAGAGAGATAAAGAAAGAAAGAAATAATTTAAAAGATAATTACAGGTACAGCTAAGGATAAGTCCAGACTTTGGCTTTCACCAGATTGAGCCTATGACTTGTTAGACATGATTTTATGGGGTCAGGGGTGAGAAGTGGCATGTCATGGGTGGTGCTAAAGGAAAAAAAATAAGAATGTAACAACAATATGTATTTATTTGTTTATTTATTCAGAGAGATACTTACATAAGGAAATTCATTTCTCTCTGGGTGCTGTAGTAGACATTGATGAGGATGCTACTAAACAAACAATGCAATCACAGTATCACATTTATAGCATGAATTTTGTGTAAAGGGATAGCAAAGGAATAGAGATGCTTACATTGAACATCGTGCGGAGAAGGTGGAAAAATCTGGACATCCCTCACTACAGAAACGCAAAATCACTTTATTTCATTCATTTATTTATTACTGAAAATGCAAAAAGTCAGTGCAGTGAAACGTTCTCTTCATTTTCAAATTTAATTTAGTTGTTCTTTTACTCTTATTATGTCTCTTTTTTTTAACATTATACAATTTCCCTTTGGGATTAATAAAGTCTCCTAAATAAATATATTGGGGAAGGGGATGATACTTCTTAAAACATGACAGTGATTATCTAGTCTCTCAGTAATGCTTTTATTTTATTTTTTGTTATATAAATCTGGGCTGTTTACAATATAAATGCATTTATTTCATACACAACACACAGAGGTTAAATTCTGTGCAAGGACATTGTCAAGTGTTTATTCGATACTAGATTGGCCTCTTTCACATGGAATTTAACTGCATACTCATAAGTGTGTTTCAAAAATGTACTGCACCATCTGTTGAAATTTAAGACAAACTTATGATTTTTTAAAATTATTATTATTATTAGTAGTAGTAGTATTTTTTTTAAGGGTTTTTCAATTTACATTTTAAAATAGCATATATTATCTTTCCGTGGGCCGAATGCAATGAAACAAAGCTCGGTCAAATACACCTGCGAAAATCTTATTACAATTTGTTTTTACACGATATGGGTACAAACACACAAACAGACAAAAAATTCCAAAAAAACATCTTGATGTGTTCTATTACTCATATCACACCCCACAAATATATATTTTTTACAAATATTTTAAATCTACAGACACGTCAACTTTACAATTGTATTATATGTATAATTTTTATTCCAGGAACATTATAGCTTACCTCCCTTTGAGATCTTCTCAAACTCGGTTTTACAAGACTCATCCACTTTCCCTCTCAGCAAAGACACAGACTTAATTGTATTCTCAAAAGTTAGGAGAGGACTTAATGTGATAGTGGGCGGGTTTGAAGGTCCAGTTGGAGACAAGACAGACTGGAAACTCTACAATGTGTAAAAATGAAAACAAAAATTAGGTGAATTTAGATAACAAACTGCAAAATATAAAATATAAATATATATAAAATATATATAGTAATCCACAGCCACTATTTAATAGTCTTAGATACTATGGAATTACATTCTAATTTAATCATTAAATAATTTGTGCTATTACATTACTCAAGCTTATAATATGTATAGAGGATTTTTGTATAAGAAAAGATGGAGCTTATCATCAGTGAACCTGGGGTGGATAAAATTTTAAATACAGTGGAACCTTGGATGGAGAGCATATTTGTTCCATAAGCACACGTATATCAAAGCAAATTTCCCCCATAAGAAATAATGGATTTTCTTATTTGAGAGAAGGGAGGGCGCTATTGTGTGGGACGACTTTCTCACACAAACAAGGACTTTCTCCTTTAACAAGGAACCTCTCTAATGACACTAGCGCACACTACCGGAATCACTGCTGTAAAGTAAAAATAAAACAAATTAACCTCCATATTATGTTTGAAAATAATCGCGACAGAGCAGTGTTTCTGTTAGAGTGTGTGTGTTTGTGTGTTTGCGTGTGAAGGCAAGAGGAGGAGAGCAGGGGGCACACACTCTAATGACACTCGTGCACACACACTAACAGAATCAGTGCTTTCTGACATAGATCTTTAACAAGGAACCTCTCTATTATACCTCTCTTGCTTTTGCTTCACACGCACACACACGTGGTCACAGTGCTTTAGTAAACAGCGCAAAGATCAGTGATGCACATGTGCTGAGACTGAGCATGGGGGACGGTTACCCACAATCCCGCAGAGTGCGCGAGGAAAGAACCATTGACCCAGTCGTGATCCTATGATGCTCGGCAGATAAAGCGCATGCATACTTCTCGTATATCAACACCTTGCTCGTTTATTAATTTAAAATTTTTTTTCAAATTTTGCTCGTCTTGCCAAACGCTTGCAAAGAGTATATATAACTCCCAACAGTTGAGATAGCAACTCTCAACAGTGGAACATTTGACCTTTTAAAAGGCCAACGGGGTATGTAATTTTTCACTCAATACTAACTTTCAACTTACATAAAACCAACAGGCAAACAAACAAATCAATCTACTATAGAACCTGCATAATCTAGCTGAATTAGCAAAATGCTCCCTACTTAAATATATTGTACTATTTTGATAATTGCGTACAGGGCCCTTTAGGCTGAACATTGCTTGTAATTAGTTATTTATAGATACTAGGTCTGGGCCCATATTAGCTCAATGTCTCAGGATCACTCCTAGAAATCATGTTTAATGTTCATTTAGAACTGAAAATAGTCCTAGCACAGAAGAGGACATACGAGTTATTTATGAAGCTTCCTACTCTTTTTTTCACCGAGGTATAGGATTGCGTTAAGGAAAGCATGTGACATCACTTTCTTAACAGGTCTGAGAGCTGCAAAGTAGGCTGCACGTTATAGTGGGTGTTGTAGTTTTGACAGATATGGATGTTTTAAATGTGTAGAAAAGCGAAATTGTGAAATTATTGCCCAGTTGTGTGAAAGCTTTTTGCACATAGACAAAATTTATAGATGTGTGACTCGCCGCATGACTTATCCAGCGTTATCCTAATCAGAGACCTGCGGAGACAGCATACGACGTGGTTATTAACTGACCAGTTACATACTGCACACAATGTAACAAAAAAAAAAGAAAATCACACAAAAACTGTCCAAATATATCTGTTATGAGCTCCACGTCACTTAATGTTTCTAAAATGTCTCTTCTATATGCGCATCTCTGCCTAAACGCCATTTCCTCAATACTCCTAACCAGGAGACCTCTGGAGCTCTCCTACATTTTGGTGAAGATGGGAGTGATTTCCTATTTTAAGAATGTTGATGAATTCCACTTAGTCCTACTCCTGAAAGTAAGACCAAATTTTTGGACACTTAGAAGCTAACTCCTACTCTGAGACACAATATGGGCCTTGGAATCGGACAAAAGTGTCCTAAGTGTCCCCCCACCCCATTAGTTTGGACTAAGCATTTGGAGCATTTCTAATTTAACTAAATATTCAGATGATTTTCACAGTAATGTTACCTGAAGGTACTGGATGGAATCTTCTGTGTTTAAAAGGTTCTCCATCTCAGCATCTCTCTTCTTCAGCTTTGCAATCTCCTGCGCCAGTTGCTTCATGACTTCTTCAGCTCGACTCACAGCTGCTTTCTCCTGAGCTCTGATCAGCTCTGTCACTTTAGATTGTCTTCTCTCAATGGAATTGATCAGCTCAGTAAAGATCCTCACAGTTTCCTGCACTGCACTTTGTGCAGAATGCTGTTAGGAGACACAAAGAGAGATGTTTTTTCTTATATCAGCTGATTGACTGGAACAACTTCTAATGCATTTAACCAGAGGTCAGAGCTTGTACTGTAATTTCCAACTTCTAACCAGAGAAATACCTAACCTTGTATTGGTCAAACTTAGGGAACTCTATTCAACTATCATCTCATCCCTATTTAAGAAGTTACACCAAATCATCATGGCAGTCCACAGCATGGCTTAAAGTGCTTAAGGATTAGCTTTTAATCAATCACCTTCCTGAAATATTTGCAGACAAAGAGAAAGAGACAAAGCAAACAAAAACAAAAAATGGAAAGATAACAGAATACAATGGGAATGAAAACTGAGATACAAGAAGGAACACAATACAAAGCAAAAACAAACAATACGATGAATAGATGGAAAATAACCACAATGTGAAACCCAGGAGCTGAAATAGGCAGACTAAAACTGATATGAAACAAAAATGTGAATCCAGGAACCATAAGAAACATAAATGTCAACGTAAACGTGACTAAAACATACACAGGGTCCAAAGTGGCCACTAGGGGGAACCCTTGACATAGTCGTACAATGTCAAAGAACACAGCTCCTAATATAACCACTTCTTTGCCAGTTTCTCCTGCAGTGATCTGGGGGATTTGGTCCAGATGGGGAGCATGACATAGGGGCTATGGATTACTTGACATGAAAATTTGGCCAAGACTGAGCAAATTGATTAAGTAAACTGAAACAGCACTTAAAATTGTGACTAGGGGACTTGACCAGGGAACAAGATGTCCTCAAAACCAGGAGTTGAATGAAGCACAGTGTTCTCAAACCCAGCTGGTAAAGACAGCAATAGATCCTCACATTGAGGATACTGCTGGCCTAGACTAAGATGGTACATGGTCTTGCTGAGACAATGCAAGACCTAAAAGTGTCAGTGCTCAGGAGATGCATATGTGGTGCATATTTTGACCAGTAGAGTACACTGTAAACCCTAATGCTCAAAGTAATTAAACACATTGAGTACTGTTAAATTAAATAATTGCAATTAGGTCAAATTAATAGACCTTTTTGAGTATTCAGAACTTTTTGGCATTCATGAATTTATAGAAATAACACTTTTCAAGTTAGCTGAACAAATTTTATATTTTATGTAATCGTAAATACTAAAGTAACAATAACTTAAGTAAAACTTCCACCAATGTAAACTCTATAGTGCATTCGTGGTGTAGTGGTAAGTGTTTTGCCTGCTATGTGGATGACCTGGATTCGATTCCCAAGCCGGATGATCTACAAAAATATTTTGGATTTGCACAAGTTCAACAAACTCAAAAATTGATAGTTCTGTTTACATAAAATTGGAAACATCATTACTTAAAAAAATTTGATGTAACTGATTAGCTCAAATATTTTGAGTTTTGCCAACTTAATCGGGTTTACAGTGTATGGCTTGATTTACACAAAGCATGGCATGATTCTGGCATAACATGGTGTGGGAATGGCATTATTTCTGGGTTCATGTGGCATGACTATGGCCACATGAACCCACAAAAAGCCACAGGGACCCATTCACTCCATCAAAAGTGAATTTTGTCATGTAATAATGTGGGCGAGGCTCAGCATAAATACAGATGTAGACTTAATTAAATGAGAACACAAAAGTTCATGAAATTTCCAGAATAACTGTGACAGAAGCTTTTTTTCTTCTTGACTGCACAGAGGATATAAGATACAAGTCTAATACCCAAGTGAATCTGAAACAAATCTTTCTGCTCCAAAAATCACCTTGTGAATTGCCACAGCCTTTCTCAGCTCCGTAAGTTCCTTCTCTCTCTCCTGGACCCTCTGCATGGATTTTTTCTGAATCTCCAACAACTGCTTCTATATAGCACATAACACATAACTCACCCTCAGTGTGTTAAAGGTAATACGTGGAAGCAAATCTATTAATAGTGCAATAACATTTCACTAGAATCCTACAAAAGCAAGATTACTCATGACACATTATTTTAAAAGGTATTTAAAGTAAAACTTTGTATTATAAAAAGGTTTATTCTTCATGTTCATGACTAGTTGTAGAAGAGGGCTAGGCGATATTTCTGCTGCAACTGATACTGTATCTTGTCCTTTATGTTTATCTAATGTACACAACGTGCAGATACACTGCTGGTCAGTGCGACAGTAAACCTCCAGCAGTTTGTCATGCTGAGAGCAGATCTGCTCCTGGAGTCGCCTGGAGGTTTCGACCAGCTTGTGCTTCTTAAAGGCAGGAGATTTATAGTGAGGCTGAAGGTGAGTTTCACAGAAAGAGGCCAGACACACCAGACACGACTTGATGGCTTTGTGTTTCCTCTCAGTGCAGGAATCACACTCCACATCTTCAGGTCCAGCTGAACACTGAGCAGGAGGTGTAGCTTGTAGTCCTGTCTTCTTCAGAGTCTCCACTACTTCAGCCAGCATGGTGTTTTTACTCACAACAGGTCTTGGAGTGAAGGTTTTTCTACACTGAGGACAGCTATAGTATCCTTTCCGATCCTCCTGATCCCAGCAGTCATTAATACACACCATACAGAAACTGTGTCCATAAAGTAAAGTCACTGGATCCTTGATCAGATCCAAACAGATTGAACAGCTGAACTGATCCGGATGTCCTAAGATACTGGCTTCTGCCATTTTAGTGAGACCTGTTACTGAAAAACTAACTCACACACAAACAGTCACTTACAGCAATGCAAACCTCCTGGTTCAGTTTCTAATAGTTGGGTGGAAAGCATGTGTGTTGGAAAAAATGGTAAGAAACATGTGTGATCTAAGTAACGAGTATGCTCTCTCGGATGGAGCATGGACAGATCAATTTCATGTTCATTTCCGGTAAATTAGAAGTAGGGTTGCCAGATCAATGTAAAGTCTATTTATCTAAATATTCAACAAATTTTAAAACTTGAAACTATCTTCTATCTATAGAATAGTCTGTATATAAAACAAAATTTATAAAGCACCACAGCATACAAACAGTTTTCATAATTAATGATGTTATCAAGAGCTGAAAATTATGTTCTTTAAGATACATACTTTTTAAAAGAAAGAGGATCACCGAGTGACATATAAGAGTGGTGGAAAATGTACTCAGGTGGACTATCTGCTGTGTAGAAGATGCAATCTGAAGGTGATTAGTGACTGTAGGGTAGTTGCAGGGGATCACGTAGCTAGACAACCCCGGGTGCCCTTCAAGGTGACTTTTTGTGTGAAATTCAGAGGAGGAGTGAGTAAGTCACTGGGTAGAGGTGAAGAGATGCTGAATAACTGGTCAGCTCCTGCAGAAGTGGAAAAATAAAATAAATAAATAAATAAATAAAATTGTCAGCTAGTGAACTTCATCGTCTGCCTAAACAACACTTAACCTTTTTTTTTTTTTTTTTTTTGACTCATTATTGTAAAGGCAATGTCATTAGCTGATTCTGATTTTTCAGGTTTGTTAAAGTACTCAGATGTGGAAATTACCATTACTGTAGTATTTTATTCGATACAACATATTGTTATGACTTAAGCTCTAATTACATGTAAAAACTGTGGCAACTGAAAATGTCACTTTGCACCACCTGGCGGTCATTTCATGAATTACTTTGAAATGTGGCTGCTTTTTTTTGGCCACTGACGTTTTGTCACAATGGTGAGCATGTTGGTAATAGGCATTTTGGTTAACTACCTACTGTAGTAGCAAATTACCTACTATTGACATCTGATCAGGGTTGCGTCTCTTTGCTTGTGTCACTTGACCTTGGCGCAGCCTTTGACACCACTGATCACAGTATTCTAGATTAGAAAATGTAGGAGTAGAATGGCATTCTCCAGGCTCAGATTGTATTTTATTGATTGTTATCAGTTTGTAGATTTAAATGGTGTCGCTTGGTGTTCCGCAGGGTTTAGTTTTAGGCCCACTGCTTTTTACTCTTTACATGTTTCCTCTTGGCAACATAATTTGTAAGCATGGTTTTAGTTTCCACTGTTATGCTGATGACACACAGTTGAATGTCTCAGCAAAGCTAGATGAGCAAAAAAAAAAGGCGTTTCTGTTTCATCATTTGCAGCAGGAAAAGACCTTGGTGTGATTATAGAGTTCAATCTTTCATTTGAAGCTCATTTAGATAATATTACCAGAATACCATTCTTTCATCTCAGGAATATGTTGTCACTATATGATGCAGAAAAATTAGTTTATGCTTTTGTCACCTCTAGATTGTATTTTTTGTAATGGCTTACTGTCTGGATGTTTAATTAGGTGCATAAACAAGCTCAGTTGGCCCAGAATCCTCACCCGTTTCTTATGCACACAGCATTTGCTTCCAGTGAAATTTTGTACTGATCCTAAAATACTACTATTGACCTGTAAAGCCCTAAATGGTCTCACACCACAGTACCTGAGTAAACTTCTAGGTTTTTTATGATCCGCCACGACTACTTCGATCAAAGGATGCAGGCTGCTTGTCAGTACCACATATTATGAAAACTACAGCAGGGTGCAGAGCTATTTCTGACAACGCCCAAAATTTATGGAATAGTCTTCCAATAAATGTTTGGGACTCAGAACTAGTCTCAGTGTTTAAGTCTTGGCTTAAAACATATTTATTATTCCAGTAGGCATTAAATAACCTATTTATTTAGCCAAGCATTTTTTGTAAATAGATTTGCCTTAGGTAAAGGAGCAGATCTGGGGGACTCATGGACGTAGATTATTATGGTGAACTGGTATGTTTAGATGCTGTCTTCCCCACTTTCATTGATTACTCAGGTTTGTTGATGGTGAAGGGAGCCCTCATGTCTGTGTTTCCTTCTGGCTCCTTCTTTTAGTTATGATGTCATAGTTAGTCCTGCCGGAGTCCCTTATTGCCGATTCAGCATATTTTGCCCAACAGACCTGTCTAACTCATCACGGTGACCCATTTCTGGTTGTAGATCTGGTCGCATAGATGTCCTATGTGGTCTGCCTAGGATGCATGGGGTGACTGAGGATGGTTCAACTTTACCATGAAAACATTTCTAGACTCGGCTGATGAAGGCAGCTGTTCTTTGAGGTTTTGTGACTGTGGTCGCTCAATAACTCAGTCATGTATGCACTGGTGTGGGGTTGTTTTTCAGTCATTGGGCTCTGCCCCTTACTTCCAGTGAAAGGAACTCTTAATGCTTCAGCAGACATTCCTCTCTATATACAGTGGTCGAATTGTAAAAAAAAAAATAAATAAATAAAAAATCAAGGGGGATGGTGTGGTCAAGTATATATATATATTTATTGGTGTGGAGGAAGGGGGGGGGGGTGCAGGGGACTACAATTAACCATACAAAATTATTGCAAAATATGTAAAAAAAAATTAAAACAATTTAATTAACAAAATATAAACCTAATTAAATCAAATTAGAGCCATCTAAAGAAAACACATGCACTTAAACATGCAATTGTCAAAATCATCATTTGATCCTTTCCATGGCTTTCAGTTGGAGAGGATTATAAGACCAACCCTTTCGCACCCAACGCATGTAGATGAAGCCACGAAGTCTAATAAAAAAAATAAAAATAAAAACTCTTCTTTAAATTGAGAAGGAAATTCCACAAATTAGGCAAAGGACTCGTCTTTTGTAATCATTAAAGCTGCCAGTCATTTTAAAAGCTCCAGTTTTAAACTGATTGCTTCATTTTCATCACATCTCTGCTGAGAGGATTTGTGTGTACGTATCATATCTTCAGTTCTCTTGTTTTTGAAATATGTCAAAAGCTGTGCTTGAACTGTTCTCTTGGCCATTGTGAAAATGCTAACAGGGAGAAAACTGATGCAAACTTGCATGAGCTTGTGAGTAGCGCATTACAATATTGAATTATAATTGGTTAATCACCATTATTTATAGTTCACAGATGATTTTAATATTTCATTTTATTACAAATTTTACATAATACACAGCATTATTCATCTAAAGGGGATGGTAAGGGGTGGTGGTTTTACAAAAGGGGTGGTTATTGCACTTATTTGCAACAGGAGGATGCCATCCCCCCCATAAATCGATTAAATATAATGGATGTAACATAACTTTGTGTAATAACAGCAACAGTTGTTATTTTAAGGCACAGAGGTCAGCCTTTCTCTAATAGTTCTTAGAGAAGGAGAAGTTCATTTAGAGTTACCAACCATTTAAAAAATCACCATTTAACAGCATCACGGATTAGAGCCATTTTCAGTTTCTGAGTTCTGTTAACTGTTCAAAGGAGATTATTGCATATTTTGCATTTTATTTCGCACATTATATCAATCAACATATGCAAGATAAACATTCTTAAATTCTTATTCATTCCTATATATTACACAGCAAAAAAAGATACTTAAATGACCAAAAGAAAAAAAGACCTTGAAGACTTAAGAGTGTAAGTTATCAAAGGTTTCTTGAAGGTTTCTTGCATTTGCCAGGAACTGTAATAAAAGTTGTTTAGTTTTAAATATAATTATATCACAACACTGCCCAGCCACAAAAAAAAAAAAAAAAAAAAAAAAAACACCACCACCTTGCTTATTTTACTAAGCAAATATTTCAGGTAATTATTGCCTAATATGTAAGAACCTTGAAACATTGGATAATTCCTGCAGTGATTAATATGGTCCAGCTGCAACAAATTATTTAACCCTAACGGATGCAGTGAGTAGCCTCTCATTTCTTAAAAAAACAATTCAAAAGACACATCCTGTGGTTGTAGCAAATATGTTACTCTGTTTCAGAAGACTCAAATTATTGGTCTGCATCAAGCAAAAAACAATTAAGAAGATTGCTAAAGCTAGTAAAATTAGGTTAAGAACCATAAAATGCCTTTTTAAAACCTGGAAGTGTAGTAATTAACCATATCCTCAAGGAATAAATGTGGACACAGAAAAAGCTATTTGAATTATAGTGGTCTAAGACCTCATAAAAAAATAAATAATAACCTTAGCTACAGCTGTGGATAACATTTTTGAGATTACAAATATATACAGGTCCTTCTAAAAAAAATTAGCATATTCTGATGAAGTTCATTATTTTCTGTAATGTACTGATAAACATTAGACTTTCATATATTTTAGATTCATTACAAACAACTGAAGTAGTTCAAGCCTTTTATTATTTTAATATTGATGATTTTTGCATACAGCTTATGAAAACCCAAAATTCCTATCTCAAAAAATTAGCATATTTCATCTGACCAATAAAAGAAAAGTGTTTTTAATACAAAAAAAGTCAACCTTCAAATAATTATGTTCAGTTATGCACTCAATACTTGGTCAGGAATCCTTTTGCAGAAATGGCTGCTTCAATGCGGCGTGGCATGGAGGCAATCAGCCTGTGGCACTGCTGAGGTGTTATGGAGGCCCAGGATGCTTTGATAGCGGCCTTAAGCTCATCCAGAGTGTTGGGTCTTGCGTCTCTCGACTTTCTCTTCACAATATCCCACAGATTCTCTATGGGGTTCAGGTCAGGAGAGTTGGCAGGCCAATTGAGCACAGTAATACCATGGTCAGTAAACCATTTACCAGTGGTTTTGGCACTGTGAGCAGGTGCCAGGTCGTGCTGAAAAATGAAATCTTCATCTCCATAAAGCTTTTCAGCAGATGGAAGCATGAAGTGCTCCAGAATCTCCTGATAGCTCGCTGCATTGACCCTGCCCCTGATAAAACACAGTGGACCAACACCAGCAGCTGACATGGCACCCCAGACCATCACTGACTGTGGGTACTTGACACTGGACTTCAGGCATTTTGGCATTTCCCTCTCCCCAGTCTTCCTCCAGATTCTGGCACCTTGATTTCCGAATGACATGCAAAATTTGCTTTTATCCAAAAAAGTACTTTGGAATACTGAGCAACAGTCCAGTGCTGCTTCTCTGTAGCCCATTTCCTGCACACGCCTGTACACGGTGGCTCTGGATGTTTCTACTCCAGACTCAGTCCACTGCTTCCGCAGGTTCCCCAAGGTCTGGAATCGGTCCTTCTCCACAATCTTCCTCAGGGTCCGGTCACCTCTTGTCGTTGTGCAGCGTTTTCTGCCACACTTTTTCCTTCCCACAGACTTCCCACTGAGGTGCCTTGATACAGCACTCTGGGAACAGCCTATTCGTTCTGAAATTTCTTTCTGTGTCTTACCCTCTTGCTTGAGGGTGTCAATGATGGCCTTCTGGACAGCGGTCAGGTCGGCAGTCTTACCCATGATTGCAGTTTTAAGTAATGAACCAGGCTGGGAGTTTTTAAAAGCCTCAGGAATCTTTTGCAGGTGTTTACACTTAATTAGTTGATTCAGATGATTAGGTTAATAGCTCATTTTTCATGATATGCTAATTTTTTGAGATAGGAATTTTGGGTTTTCATGAGCTGTATGCCAAAATCATCAATATTAAAACATTAAAAGGCTTGAACTACTTCAGTTGTGTGTAATGAATCTAAAATATATGAAAGTCTAATGTTTATCAGTACATTACAGAAAATAATGAACTTTATCAGAATATGCTATTTTTTTTAGAAGGACCTGTATATTCAGCCTTGCCACAGAAGATCTGGAGATTACTTTGTCATGCTGATTGAGTTAGAATAACAGACTGGAATCTTTAAATGGAGGGTGGAAACATGTTCAGGCGTCATTTGCTTTGCACGAAAAGGAATTCACAGGCAAGGATATCGCTGCTAGTAAGATTGTACCCAAATCAACTATTTATTGGATCATTAAAAACTTCGTGGAGAGAAGTGAAGGCAAGGACTTTGGGAAGATGGCCTGTTGTCAAGAAGGGCAGCAAAGAAGCCACTTCTCTACAAGGAAAATCCTCAGGAACAGACCTATATTCAAAAGGTTACAGGGATTGGACTACTGACTACTGGGGTAAAGTCATTTTCTCTGATGAATCCCCCTTTCCAGTTGATTTGCTGTGTCATGCCAACAGTAAAGCATCCTGAGACCATTCATGTGTGTGGTTGCTTCTCAGCCAAGGGAGTGGGCTCACACACAATTTTGCCTATGAACACAGCCATGAATAAAGAATGTTACAAAAACATCTCCTGGAAGTAACTTCATTTCAACCATCCAAGAACAGTTTGGTGACAGACATGATGGAGCTCCTTTCCATAAGGAAAAAACAAAGATAACTAAGTGGCTTGGGGAAAAAAAAATGGGTCCATGGCCAGCAAACTCTGCAGACCAATCCCATTGAGAAGTTGTAGTCAATCCTCTAGAGATGGGTGGACAAACAAAAATCCACAAATTTTTAAAAACTCCAAGCAAGCAAGAATGAGCTGCCATCAGTCCGGATGTGGCCCAGAAGTTGAATGACAGCATGCCAGGGCATATTGCAGTAGTCTTGAAAAAGAAGGGTCAACACTGTAAATATCGACACTTGGCAAAAACGTAATATAAAAGTGTCAGTAAAACCTTTGTCATTTATAAAATGCTTGTACAGTAATTATACTTCAGTATGATAGTAACAACCTTTAACAAACACTGAAGCAGCAGTGTGCTAAGGAGCATAAAGTATGGACTATGGATCATTGGAAAAAGGTCATGTACTGTAGTCTGATGAGTCTAGATTACCCAGATACCCTGTTCTAGACTGATGGATGCATCCGGGTGAGAAGAGAGGCAGATGAAATGATACACCCATCATACCTAGTGCCTACTGACAAGCTTGTGAGTGTTATACTTTGGGGTTGTTTCTGTTGGGCAGAAAGGTACAGCAGTGTCATCTGATCAAATGAGGTATTTTACCTCAGAGTAATATTGACAACTAAGTAAATTAACAAACTACAGTAGATAGCTCAGTGAAATATAATGTTAAGCCCCACATTAATGAACTATTGTTTGTTTATTTATTTATTGTGCACCATTGCTAATTTAATATCATGTAAATCCAAGTCATTTTCTTTTCATTATAGGAAACCATATAAGAACCAGG
>JAAGKR010009480.1:0-26536 GCA_011419295.1 Clarias macrocephalus | reverse complement strand
CTTTAAGAAATGAAGGTCAGTCAGTCCGAAAAATTGGGAAAACTTTGAAAGTGTCCCCAAGTGCAGTCACAAAAACCATCAAGCGCTACAAAGAAACTGGCTCACATGCGGACCGCCCCAGGAAAGGAAGAACAAGAGTCACCTCTGCTGCGGAGGATAAGTTCATCCGAGTCACCAGCCTCAGAAATCGCAGGTTAACAGCAGCTCAGATCAGAGAGCAGGTCAATGCCACACAGAGTTCTAGCAGCAGACACATCTCTAGAACAACTGTTAAGAGGAGACTGTGTGAATCAGGCCTTCATGGTAGAATATCTGCTAGGAAACCACTGCTAAGGACAGGCAACAAGCAGAAGAGACGCGTTTGGGCTAAAGAACACAATAAAGAACACAATAAAGAAAACTCGCTGAATGAGAAGGTGTGTCCAAACTTTTGGTCTGTACTGTACATCATACTATTTTTTTTTCCTGAAGTGTATATAATTTTTTTTACGTGTATATGTACGGGTTCATTATTTTTGCATCAATAAATTGTTTTGCATAACTAAGTAAGTTGGGACAGTGTTACTGAAACTGTATTTTAAACTGAGAAAAAATCCATCTTGTTATCATTAGTCATTAATGATTAATCAATTATTGACTTTTAACATGTTCAACTATTCGTTTAAGAAAATCTAATTTTGTTTTGTTTAGATTTGAATGAATAGTTTTGCCATATTGTGTTGGGGCAGGGTTTCACAAAATGTTTTCAATGGTACTCTTCCCTAACCTAGGATACCAGCATGAAGAAACAAAGTACTTCTACTGTATAAGTCATTCTGGATTTTGGTAAATTTGGATACCAAATTTCATGCTCAAACACTCCTACAAGTGGTTTCTGAATAAAACTCTTCATACCCAGACTGATAAATGAGCCCCAGTGTTAGCTAAGGCAACTTTCATGCAAAGTTAATACGCTGTGTGTTAACAGGTCGTACTCTCAGCAGGAGCGCTCCAGGGATCTGACTTTCCTCCATCACCGAAGGGGTCGGCTTGTGCTGATTCGTCTGTTTGAGTGGCTGGAGTTCCCCAGGGGTCGTTGCTTGGAAGTGGTGAAGAGGCTAAATGTGGGTGAGAAGATGCACAGATTGCTTAAATGGAATGTTTGTACAAAGAGATAAGCTTTCTTTATTTTTTTCATAGTCTAGTCCAAGAAGAAGAAACGGTACGCTTGCAAAACACGAGTATGTGCGGAAGATGTGTGTAGTTTGTATTTTCTGAAATATGTGTGGTTTTCATACTGTAGATTTGATCTCTTTTACATACCTAATGTTCCCCACGGGTCTTTATCAGCTTTGGGCCCCTCACTAAACGGATCAGTGGGTGTCACTGCTGAAGCTCCATTATCCCGACCCCATGGATCCGATTTCACGAGACCCGGCTCCGACGGTGTCTCCCAGGGGTCTGATACCGCAGGAGAAGACTCTTCCGCAGCATCCACCGGTGCGCCCCAAGGGTCTGTCTTTGTTGGCTGTGAATTTGCTACTGAGTCATTTGTCGTGCCCCAGGGATCATTAGCAGCTGAACCTTTGTCTTCTGTAGGGTCTCCCGAGTCACCCCATAGAGAGTTGCTGGCTGGTGGTGATGTCTTCTCATTTGGCGAACCTCCCCAAGGATCGTTAGAAGGAACAGCAGCGTCTACCGCTTTATCCGCCGACTCGCCCCAAGGATCGCCGGAAACCGTGTTGGAATCCTGCGAGTCGTTTGTTGATGAGCCCCAGGGATCATTTGTAGCAGGAGCATCAGCCGGCACTCCCCAGGGGTCCGAGCTGGAAGGAGGTGCTGCGGTTGCTGCTTGTTCCCACAGGTCTGGCTCTGTGTCGCCTTCCTTTGCCTGACAGAAATTTGAATCCATTAATTAAAAAATTGCAACATGGTCAAGTCTGGAAAAAAAAAAAAAAACAACAACAAAGTTTCATCCTCGAAAGACAGAACTCACACGCCGTTCTTCTTCTTTCTTCTTTTCCTCTAGTAGTCTCTTCTCTTCCTTTTTCTTTGCCATGCTGGCGGTCAGATCTGCCACAGACGGGATGTTGTCCAAGGACGGCAGCCCCGTATATGGAGGAATCTCAGTCTTTGGTTTGTCACTGGCCTCTGAGGTGGCTAAACATAAACGACAAAGCCCAATCAAAACAGGCGTCCTGTATAGTTCTTCGTTTAGAACATAAAAGGATCTGCATTTTTTTATAGAAATTTAAACCACTACCTCATTGTACTACGGAACTAGGAAAGGGTATTTCCCAATTCCAGATTTCTTTATAGATTTTTTTTCTCACATATTTGGTTACACTTAAATGATTCAGATCATCAAACAAATTTTATATTATACTGTACAAAGATAACCTGACTAAATACCAATTTCAGTTTTAAATTATGATTTAATTTATTAAGGGGAAGAAAAAAAAAGCTACTCCTATGCAAAAATTTTATTGCCCCACTCCTTGCTTAATCGTGAAGTAACTGTGATTTTTTTTGGAAAGCTGAGTTAAGTTGATTTAACCGATTAAACTGATTACTGACAGGCCTGTTGAAACAAGAAATTACAAAGCAACAAATTCAAGAACAGATGAGAAACAAAAAAATAAATTAAATAAAAAAAATAATAAATAAAGTTTTCGAGTGCCCTAGTTGGACTTAAGTCTGATTAAGATGCTGTAGCATCACAATAAACGAACCGTTCATGCTTGAAAACCCTCCAATTTGGCAGAATTAATACAATTCTGCAAAGAAGAGTGGGCCAAAATTCCTCCACAGCGATGTGAAAGCCTCATTGCAGGTTATCACAAATGCTTAATTGGGGTTGTTGCCACCAAGAACTTCTTATTAGGTTTAGAGGTAATTACTTTTTCTACACAGGGCCAGGGAGGTTTGGACCGCTTTTATTCCTTTAATAAATGAAATCAACATTTGAAAAAAACTCAGGTTATCTTAGTGTAAAAAATGTAACACTAAAAAAAACAACAAATTTAACAAAATTAAACATTTTGTTTGATGATCACATAACAGCCATTTCCAAAAAAATAACAACTCTTTGATATTTGTTCAATTGCTTATTAAAGAAAAGAAAAATACAATTTGCCAGTTTGTTCTTCGTCTTCATGGCAAAATCCCTCTCTTCTTTACGTTTGTCTTCATCCTCGATGAGTAACATCACTATCTTGGCTTTCTCCCGGACATTCACACCCTGAAGAGAAGACGTTATTACTACAGTTTCCACACACACAAACACAGGACTCGCACACAAACCCGTTCACAGATGCAGCAGTCCAGGTTGACCCTACATGACATCTACTGTACATGGCAACAGACCACACCCTTCGAAGGTCACATTTAAAAGGTAGACCTCTTTTAAGCCAGTTTTATTGATACCTCAGGCAGTCTTTTTAAATTTTTTTGCCTATGAATGAGCTTTCTCCCGCTCTTGGACCTCGTACAATAAATCATGTTAAGTATGTGAGGCTAGCTACGAAGACCCAGGAGGTCCAGAGACGCAAGGACGACAAATCTGCTTAGGGTAAAATAATTTTTAATGAAAAGTAAAACTGGACCTGCATAATGTGTGATCATTTACTTTGATGTACGTATATGTTATCATTTTTATATCTACAATCATGTTAAATAATAACAAGGAACCTTACATACAAGTTCATTTTTCAAGTAAGATGCATTATTGTTAATTTTATTAAAGCATTCAACACGTGGTCACCTGGTCCTTCCCGTCCTTATCCGTGAAGCGATACTCTACCAGAGGTTTAATGATGTGAATGTTCTCCTGACTCTGCTTTGGAATGCGGTCAGAACCGGTTTTCAGGAGATATTCTAGTAGTGTTAAAGACTGCGAGCGCACACAAAAAAAGAGAGAGAGACAGAGAGAGGGAGAGAAAAGAAAGAAATGTATTCAGTTAATAAAAGCAATTTACTTATCTACAATAATAATTTTGATTTGTTTCACACTCATCTAAAAAAATTTTTTGAGTCCTTTTTTCTCATCAATCATGCTACCCACAATACTCCACAACGATAACATGTGTTTGGAGCGTTTTGTTAATAAAAAAAAATAAAAAAAAAAATAAAAATAAAGAATAAAAAAAATAAAATAAAATAAATAAGATTGAAATATCTTTTGATTTGTTGAAAGATAAGATAAGATTGTCTTGACTAAATCTTGCACAAAATGTAAACTCGCTTTCCACAGTTTTGATCGGCTGCCGGGGTAAATTTTTAGTTCTTAAGGCGAGAATTCACAAAGGCAAATAAGGATTCGTATGCCAAGGTAGCGCTGTAATTAGGAAAGGAACGCATCGAAAATGGTGTATGTCAGAGTGAAAACAACACCATAAGGTCGGGAGAATGATCTATTAGTCTCTTCAAGACTTGGATCTGGCGAAGGATACAAGAAAATTTCTCTGGGGTTGAAAGTGTCCAGGAACACCGCAGGCAACCTCCATCATTCTCAAAATGCACTTTGGAGAGCTTGAAGAATGTCAAAAGGAGTATCGTATGTGACCTTCATGTTAACGCTGAAGCTGAGATACAGTACAACTCAAACCCTGCAATCTCGCTGCTTCCTGTTTCAAGTTGTAAAAAAGTGCTGGTGCTTGAAAGCTTTAAAGCAAAAAACATTCTCTGAATACACAGAATACATGTCAGAAACTTTTCAAATATAAACAGCTCCGACTTTCAACATTACAAAATTCTCAGGTGTTTTCAAAGAAATTGTAACTATAAGAGAAAATTCTTCATTTACTGATTTTCATGCTGAAACGTGAAACTAACGAAGCAAAGTGTATTTGTCTTCTGATTAAACAAACTGACCTTGAACGACAACGCAAAGAGACACTGTAATATATTGATTTTGAAGTAAAAGTTACGCAGTGCCCTAAGGGGCCGTTCACATTCTATGTCTATAAGGTGAATAAAATGCCAGCCATGTGGATGCGCTCCATTAAATATAATACAACCAAGAACGCAAAACCCGCGACATATCAAGACAGTCAGAACATACCGCAGCCTAGTCTGGGAAACGGCACAGTCTGACTTCAATTACATGCCTAAACTATGAAAAAAAAGGTGTGGCTCCTGGACGGAGACATCGATCTTTCCTTTGCATATTTGCAAAACGACATCCTGTGGTGTCGCTGTGGTGTACGCTGACAGAAGACGCCTTGTCTTGTTTTTTCGTGCCCGCAGGACTGTTAACTTGCAATTTATTAAAATGTCTATGACGTTTGTTTTTATTTCAAAGTATGAAACATACACTTTATTACACTGTATTCAATATTGTATACTATTGACTTGTCGTGCTGCCTGGATCCGGAATCCAGAACTTTGAGAAGCCCTGGTCTATAGCGTTAAATGAACGGCCTCCAACTGGCCATTTGAGGAAGTGCACTTAACCTCTATCATACTTTAATTTTATGTTAACTATAGTTCAATTGAACATCTATCTGGTTCAAACGGTTTAATTTTGGCTTGGTCAAGTTTCTTGTTTGACTCGTTCCCCATGTTATTATTTTAAATGATCATGCGCCTTATACGTAATAAAGTCAATTATTAGACACAGTGTCAAGAAAAATATTGCTAGATTATTTAAATACAAAACTAAAGCAGCCAAACGCTAGGGAGGCATCTCATCTGAAATATTTTTTTTTTCTTTTTAAAGGGTCAGGGAGCGTGAGACAGGTTGAAGATTCGAATGTTCTTCCAAAAAGTGAGGGAAAGTTGCCTCAGGAACGAGTTCCATTCCGGGAGCACGTTTGTAAATCGGATTTGTTCGTAAGTCTGACAAAGTGAGTCTCATACCACTATCTCACTACACGTTTCGAGTGGTGGCCATCTTTATGATGAACTGTAGGAGGAAACCGGAATACCTGGAGGAAACCCACTAAGCACGGGGAGAACATTCAAACTCCACAATCCGGGCATATTTTTTACAGTAGGATTTGTTATCGCACAGATTAACCCTAAGGCACAGAATATACTGTAGCGTCTCTGAACTCAGCAATTAAACACAGCCTTGAAAAAAAAAAAACAACAACACACAAATAATTTGCCGCGCGCTCTCACCTTGTATACGTGCCTCCAGTTCTTGTCGTCGTTCATACGCTTTAGGAGCATTCCCATTATTTCGTTGCACGCCACCACGTTGTAGGTCAGATCCGAGATGTCCGCCATCTGGGAGCTGGACGGCCCCCAGGGGTCGTTAGAGGTCGCCTCTCTCACCTACAAGGCATAAGCAAAGCCACTTAATCTTAGGAGCAGTTTGAAGTTTTATACACATCATACAGCTCTAGGGGGAAAAAAAAGGACCACTGCAAAATAATCAGTTTCCAATTTATTATTATTATTTTTACAGGTGCATGTGTTGGTGAGATGAGCAGTTTTGTTTATTTTTTTGTGAACTGGTGACAATATTTCTCCTAAATTCAAAATATTACTCTTTAGATTATTATTATTTTAATAATAATAATATTATTTTTTACGAGCATAATTTGTTCTGGAAGCGGGCTCATATTCCAAAACACAATTTTCCTATAAGAAATAATGAAAACTCAAATTATTTGTTCTACAGCCCAAAAAAATTAATACATAAAAATACTTAATACAATTTATAAAATAAAAATAAAACAAATTCACCTGCACTTTACCTTAAAAAAAAAAAAAATCCCTACAGATAACCATTTCCATTTGTGCACACTTTTTAAGTTTCACAACAAACACACACACACAGAAACACAGTTTTAACGGGAAAAAAAGAATTCTCTCTAATGATACTTGTGTAAGCATACTAACAAAATCACTGCTGTAAAGTTAAAAAAACAAACAAAAAACAAACAAACAAATGAACCAGCGCTTTACCTTTGAAAAGAATCACAACAAAGCTGAGTTTTCTGTGTAAAGAAAGCATGTCTGAGCGCATATGTGATACATGATACTCGGCACTCGTAAACCAATACTCAGTTCGGTTTCCAATTAAAAATTTATTAAAAATCTTTGCTTGTCTTGCGGAACACTCGTAAACCAATCCGCAATCCGAGGTTCCACTGTAAAACAAAATGCAAATAATGTGTAAATGAATTATGTTAACGCTTTGGCTAAATAACATCATCGCTTTTTCACCAGCATCGAAGTTGGGTAACTTATTATTTTATTAACTCGTTTTACAAAAAGAAGCAAATAGCCCAGCTACGCTTGATGGTTTGTGACTGTCCATCTTCCGCTTGATGGCATTTCACAAGTTTTCTGGAGTAAATTTGCAGTGCTCTCATAGTTTTTTTTCCATATAAAAGAAGAAGAAGAAAAAAAAAAAAAACTCAACGAGGCTCATTGGAAAATCTGACACTTTTAGGGTGTAGAATGAAATGAGGAACATTATCATAAATTGAGCAAATGAGTAAAATTTATCAAATAAAAAAAAAAGGAAAAAAGAAAAAACTTGCCCTTACCTTCACCTCGGCCTCTGAGAAATTCTGAACGAGATTCTTCAGGGTTCGACGTATCATTGACTGCGTCATGGTGCCTGGTGTGTCGCCTACGATGCTTGAAAAAGGACAGAAGATACAAGAAGAGACAGTTAAGCAAAAATGTACATGCAGTATTATAATTACACATAATTACACAGGACTAAGATTGGACTTTTGAGCAATGGAAATGTCAAAGGTCATGTGATCTGATGAGTTCAGATTATTGACCCTATTCCAGGGTGATGGGTGTGTCAGAGTTGTGATCAGGTCTAGACTGGAGGTGCGTTCCGATCGGCCTGCGAAGTATACCATGTTAAGTGTGACTTCAAACCGCAGGGAGCGAAAATGTTCAACGGTGTAGGGAACGAGTGAACGGCAGGTCTTCACTTCACTGGAAAAGGGACCCATCAGTCATTGTGTCTCGCTGGAGCGTGATAATAAAATTGAGCTCAAGAAAAGGATTTATTAATTTAATAAAGAAATCCGTAGTATTATATAGGTTAGTAATATCCTTAATCAATTATTATTTTTATGAATAATCAATAATTTATTTATTTTAATTTATTTATAATTTTAATAGTATTTACACGTTTCAATAGCACGTTTTATAACATGTTTTTGTTTCGATAAATAATCACTGATAATATTCGCAGCAGCAGCGACAGGTACATCCAAGGTGCTCATGTTATCATGGTAATGCACGGAGGAAGTGACGTCTGCGCTGCTGACTTTGCAGGGTATTCCGAGAGGTGAAGTTCCCTTCACCGTCATTCCCTGCAAGCGGTGTAGGAAGTAGGGTGTAGGGATGGGACGCAGCTCCAGACACGTTATGTTGCAGTAAACTAAAGTCAGCCGACGACCTGAATGGGCCGAACAGCTGGGTTGTCACATTGATGCAGTTTTTCTTCCCTGGGATTGTGACGCCACATCACGCTTACCAGCCCTCCGGTGTCAACTTCAGTATGACTGCTGTACTGATATCAGTCACATTCCTAGTAATATTTGCTCCTCTATACTCTGACTCAGGGACGCTTTCCATTCATAGACGGGAGTGTAAAGCGTAGAGGAGAGTCTGATTAACAGCAGCAGGCAGACTGCAGTCGGTATGCAGTAGCCGTACCTGAAAAACGCTGATGTTCTTGTCCTGAATGTACAATCAGAATCTTATGAGACAGGCATCGCTAGTACAAAATGACAGCATTGAAAGAAAGCACAAGGTTCTGAAAGTGTTATTTCTGCACAGCTGGGGAAAATGGAGAATTTTGTGCCTGGCCCTGTGTGTTCTTCTTCTTCTTTCTTTTTTTTATTTGGGTGTGTTACATGGTTTTTGCTATTATTTCAACTGCAATATTTAGTCTTTAAACTTATTTATATAGAATAAAAGAAAAATAACGGCAGTAGAAGTACAGCAGTTGCATGAAGTATATATACTATAGTATATATATTTATGGTCTCATGTGTTTATTAGTTGCTGAAATCTCTCTTTCACAACACAGTGACCTTCACTAACTGATTATTTTTTTTAACTTTACTGATTTGAACTTTTTCTTTTTAACAAATTTTCAAACAAACATCTTTTACGTTATCATTATGGGATATTGTTTATAAAATTTTGAGGAAAAAAATGAATATAATCAGCACATTTATAGCGTTATTATATCGATTCAGGCTTCGTAAATGGGGCAAAACTCCACATTTACAGGATTACTGATAATTGCACAGACTCATAACATGATTTCTATTTCTGTGTGATTCATTCTGCAGCACTAGTTTCAATAGAAATAATAATTCTTTTTTTTTATTTTATAATTAATAATAAACATGAGTCAATGGACCACATGTTACTAGCCAAGTCTGGGTTATGATCAGATGATGAAATAAAATGATGAGATGATTCATTCATTTTTCATTCATCTTCTATACTGCTTTTTCTATACATGGTCACAGGAAGCCTGGATCCTTTCCCAGGAAATTTTGTTTTTGGACTGTAGGAGGAAACCGGAGCACCAGAAGGAAACGCACCAACCACAGGGAGAACATATACTGTACACACCACACCCAAGGTGGGAATTGAACCCTAGACCCTGGAGGTACGAGGCGACAGTGCTGACCACTAAGCCACCATGCCATAATTACATGATGAAATTAACAAATGAAATAGGAGGACAAGGAAAAGATTAGATGAGATGGAGCAGGGGTAGGTTAGGGATTAAGCTGTTGGACTATAGTCTAGAAGGTTCCAGGTTTAAACCCCAGCACCACAAAGTCGCCAATGTTGGGCCCTTGAGCCAAAACAACAAACAGTTGGGCCCTTGAGCCAAAAAAAGTTGCTCTGGATAAGAGCGTCTGCCAAACGTCATAAATGTAAATGATGAGATGATGAAATGATAGGATGATGAAAAATTTTTAATTGTGAGGTTATAAGATGACTAACTGAAGAACCGTCAGTGATATTGATATTATTTCAGGTTTATGTTCATGCAGCACTTTCAGGACTCTCTGCCTAACTTATTAATTAATAAACAAAGTAAAATTTGTACCTCTTTCGTCGTTTTTTTTTTAAAACTTAAAATGACTCCAGAGCGTTATTTTAATAAAATTAAGTGTTATTTTACTCACTCACTCTTCGTCTACACCGCTTTATCCTGTATTCAGGGACATGGGGAGTCTAGAGGCTATCCCAGGAGACTTAGGGCACAAGGCTGGGTACACCCTGGACAGGGTGCCAATCCATGGCAGGACACACACACACACACACACACTATGGCCAATTTGGGAATGCCAATTAACCTAATCTACAGGTCTTTGGACTGTGGGAGGAAACGAAACCGGAGTACCCGAAGGAAACCCACCATGCACACAGAGACGGGAATCAAACCTGGACCCTGGAGGTGCAAGGCGACAGTGCTAACCATTACACCACTAACTTAATACAACGAAATAACATGTGTACCTCTTTGTCTTTTTTAAAATTTTTTTTACTTAAAATGACTCCTGCGTGTTATTTTAATAATATTAAGTGTTATTTTAATTATTATTATTTTAATTATTTTAAATTATATTCACTTATACTACTTCAGCGGCGAAAATATGAACTAATCGCAGTAAAAATATGAACAATTTAGCTTTTCATAATTAATATCTATCGGTGTTGGTGTTCGTTTACATTTAGGAAGCACCGTTCGGATTAGAACATCGCTTTTACTCAACGTTAACATGATTTCATTCATGGTGGTGCAGATTAACCTTCAGGCAGATATCTAAGTACTATAAAAGATTCATTCAATTCTGTAGCCGTAACATAATCTGGCTCGACAGACAGACAGACAGACACACAAACAGAAATTTTTCATCGGTTTCCTCCAATGTATGAACCGTGAAGATGATGTTGAAAGAGCGAGTTAGTTATCTGTACCAAGGTACAGATTTTATTTCTATTGAGATGACATGATGAGATGTGTATAGGATGCTGTATAACCTGACTCCACCCTCACACACCAGCATCATCTATTATACATCCAGTACAGAGCATTAGGAATGAACCTGGCACAAATACATATCCAAAACACACATCCTACAGATAGATGTTATAAGACATATTATAGGAACCCTATCTCTCATTCACTCACTCACTCACTCACTCACACACACACACACACACACAGAGCACCATAAACCCTGGATGGTGCACTTTGTGTCATTATAGAAAGCTCCGCGTGATAAAACCCTTCCTCGCGCAGCAGGAGACACGAAAACGCTTAGTCATACTTGAATAATAACGGTTATAATCATATGAACTCATACCTTTGAGAAGGAAGATGGATGGATAACAAGGAACGACTGGAAGCTGAGACTCCCGGAAATCAGGGAGCACTTCCGCTTCCGGTTGTGTGCACCTGGCGAGAAACAAACAGCTCCCACACAAACACGCGCGCGCTCACTCTCTCTCTCTATCTCTCGCTGTTTTTCTCTCAGTGCCTTTATGTTCCTACCAAATGTACACAAGTAAACAAATACACGAATAAATCTAAAAGTGACATTTGCAGACACACACACACACTCACTTCACGTGCTTGTAAATAAAGGATAACGCTTTAAACAGCGTTATTGATTAGAGAGACCGAGGATTCGAATCGTTTGAGTCAATTCAGTTAAACGATTCGTTCGGATTCGCTCATCAAAAGCCTTCGCACATCAAAGTGACACATCAAGGCAGTGCTAGAGCTCGTGCGTGGTTTCGACATATTTAAATCTTGGTTTGGTTTTGAAAGGAAATAAAAAGTAGAAAGTGTGTGTGTGTGTGTGGCAACAATGTGATGTCTGAATGTGGTGCTGCCAGTGAAGCACTAGGTGCTGCAACAACAACTACAAACATAATAATAATAATAATAATAATAATAATAATAATAATAATAATAATAATAATAAGTAAAGAAATTATAATAAAACAAACAACAACAACAACACTAATAATAATTAATTGTCATCTTTGTCACTATCACTATCATGTATTTGTCATTGTAATCATCATC
Source organism: Clarias macrocephalus (assembly GCA_011419295.1). NCBI lineage: Eukaryota > Metazoa > Chordata > Actinopteri > Siluriformes > Clariidae > Clarias > Clarias macrocephalus. The sequence continues at coordinate 14,505 of JAAGKR010009480.1, read as the reverse complement.
ATCATCAACAAGCTTGTTGTCACGGTAGTAATTCATTAATATTAAATTCAGTAATTCACTTCATCACCATTATATCGTTGTCGTTGTAGACATTCTCTTCCTCCACATCATCATCATCATCATCATCATCAGCCTTGTTTTCATGGTAGTCATTTTCCTTGTCTTCATTATATCATTGTGATTGTAGTCCTCCTCCTCCTCCTCCTCCTCGTCCTCCTCCACCTCCTCCTCATCATCAAGATCTTAGTTTGATTCCAAATTTTCCATCTGATGGTTGACTTTTTCTTGATTTCACAAATGATGTTTCCGTCCATTTACTCTCACATTCTGCTACTGGATCCATGTCTCGTCACCAGTAATGATTCTCTTTAAGAAACTTTCACCTTCCTTAGAGTATGGATACAAATTTTTTTTGCAGATATCCAAACTCATCGGTTTATAGTCTTGCATGAGTTATTTCCACACCAGGTACACCGTCAGGCCACAAAAAATAACCAATTCATCGCTATCATTCAACAGTTCTGTTAACAAGAAATTATTATCAGACACAATATGGCCAAATATTTTGTTTATTCTAGCTTCGCTATGAGAAATACTGTACATCTAGAAGAAAAAGCATTCAACATATAGACCTTTGGCTAGCTTGCTCTCACAGATTTTTTTCTTTCTGTTATAAGTGCTTTTGTAAACTAACATCTTCTCATCTTCCGTTTTACCTTTACCTGACACGCTTTTAGATTTTAAGTGAAAATTATCCTTTGCCACAACTGCTCATGCTGAATTTATAGGTTGTAAACACAGACAAGCAGTGTGATACATACAGTGAAACGTCCCACTCATTTGTATTAAAATTTATATAAGCGCATAAATTATCAGGGTTTAACTAGCAGGGTTTTACAGATATATAAAATAAATACAATAAACATACATCTTTGTTCAAAAATATATATCCTCAACACAATTACTACAGATACATTAACAACATCACATAACACTGATTTATTAATTTATTCATCTTCAGTAACTGATATATCCTGGTCTAGATGCTAAGGGTGCAAAGTCTATTCTGGGAACAGTGTGGAACACTAAGAACTCAGAACTCATACGTGCAGCAACAGCATACATGCTTTGATAGTATAAAATTATGAATATAGCGAATAAATGACAGTATCTGATTATGAAAAATAAATAGTGTATTTGTTGCAAATATACAGCACTGTGCAAAAGTAAATGAAATAAAATGATGTGGAATTTATTAAAGAAATGAGATCAAATGGTTTAAAGTATCTAAAATAGAAATTGTTTTCTTATGTAACAACTTCAGCAGCAACCTCATTTCCCCTCTCATTTGTCCTAACCAACTAAGCATTTAGCATCATCAGTATACTAATCACTGATGTGTCTGATCATCTGTCATCATCTGCACCTGTTTCTCACTGATTCAAACCTTATGTTAGGTTGTTTTTATGCTTCAATGATTCAAAGGTCACTGTGTGGCCTAATAAATAAAACAATGCTCAGGTACAGGGACTGTAATGAAAATGAGAGCCAAAATGTTGTTCAGGAAGCCTGGAGAAATATTCGTCAAGACTACATTACAAGAGCTGGTGTAGTGGTTAGCACTGTCATCTTGCACCGCCAGGTTCGATTCCCGTCTCTGTGTGCATGGAGTTTGCATGTTCTCCCTGTGCTTGGTGGGTTTCCTCCCACAGTCCAAAGACATGCAGATTAGGCTAATTAGCGTTCCCAATAAAGCGGTATAGAAGATGAGTGAGTGAGTGAAAGTACATTACATTATCTGTGGATGCAAAATATGAAGAAATGACGGGGCTCAAGACTTTTGGACAGTACTGTACTGTATATTCCAAGATGTTTGTTGTGTCCAATTCTTGCGAGAGGGTTGAAATGCTTTCTAAAATATCTCACCTGGCAATAACGATAATGTATAATTTATATAAATGTACTTCATATAAATTATACATTATCGTTACTGCCAGGTGAGATATTTTAAAATATATATTACTTATATTTCATAAGTAATGTTCTCGGTTCTGCCGTTCCTGAAGTATCCCAGTGCTCAACATTTTTTAGCTCCCAGCAGACTCCTCTCTAAAATATGAATACCATTACATCGAGGGTGCAGAAGTATAGGTGCATTGTACAGTATGCATATTAATTTCAGACCAACTACTTTCAAAATGAGTGCGTCAAAGGGAAGCAAAATTGTATTCCTCTCCGTAGCCTGCTTCCTGCATGTACTTCTCAATGTCCAGTGGATCGGGTGCTTGAAGTATCTGCGTGTTATTGCCGTGGCTCTCAGCTAACTGGAGAGTTGAAATCACCTGCTTCAGTGGAGCTCGGTCTTGTGGTTTCCATTGACAGCACATCTTAATAATGGAGAATCTGAAAAATATTGGATTTATTTTAAATATAGATATTATTTATCCTATCTATTCTTCTATTTATCTATCTATCTATACACACATCATATAAATACATTACATACACTATATAAACCAATGCAACCACTTCAGGCCCATTCTTGGACTCTTGGTTAGACCTACCAAGCGCCAATGATGGAGCTAAATTTTAACCTCCTTGGATTGGGTCTGATTTATGTTGTCCCAGCACACCAGCCTAGCTCTCCTTTGGGTCCAGTTCATTGAACTGTTGTACAGTACTTTACCCCCAAGAAATTTTTGTGAGTCCGCAGGACTGAGGGTCAAGGGTTAGGCCAACAGGTTGGCTACCACAAACTGTGTTCTGACCAAAGGCCAACAGTTCAGCTCTGCTTCAATTCATGCTCCCCACACTGTGGATGTAAACATTGAGAGCTCTACTGCCCCAGTCCTGACAAAGCGGACAGGGCGGCTTTACATCCCAGATCTAGTCTCTGCCTTACTATGCCCCATACCAATGAAGACATGCTGTTATTACCACCTGCCAGGTGCTTATGGACATCAGGCTAGTGGACATAGAGTTTGTGCACCTATCAGGGTCTCCCAAAAAGTTACTAAATGGTTACATCAGTTTACGCTAGCCTAGTCCCAGTCAAGTCAACGTTCCTCCAGGTCATTCCCATGAGGCTGCCTTCCATAGCTCTGAGCCCTAGCCAAAGTCCAACCTCTAGCCCCTTGCCAAAAATCAATTTGCTAAGCACAAATCCAGTAACCATTCTCAGTACCCCACTCACGTATCGTCTATACCACTTTATTCTGAATTTAGGGTCATGGGGTGCCTGGAGCCTATCTCAGGGCAGGGAACACCATGGACAGGTTGGCAATCCATCGCAGGGCACAAACATACACACACTTACATTCTCATTCACACACTACGAGCAATTTGGGAACACCAGTTGGCCTTTAATCTGCAGGTACCGACCAAGTACGGGGAGAACAAGCAAACTCTACACACAAAGAGACAGGAATCAACCCTGGCCTGGACCCTGGAGGTGGAAGGTGACAGGCCTAACCACTACACTGTGCCTCCTATGCTTAGTAGCAACAATAACTAAATCAATAAAATGCATCATCAATGCATCTCTCATGCAAAGTCATCCTTTTGGACTTTGAAATTATAGATCATGCATCCGTAGAATTCTTTCCACCCTAGTGGTTCATTCACATGCACATTTACAAACGATGGGCGGCAATTAGTCTAATCTGCATGTGTTTGGACTGTGGGAGGAAACTGGAAAACCCAAAGGAAACCCACCAAGCATGGGGAGAACATGCAAACTCCATGCACACAGACCCGACGTGGGATTCAAATTTAACCAAATCGGACCATTAAGCCGTTGTGCCGTCATACTTGTAACACTATTTGTCATTTGTGTGTATTTACTTACAGTAAGCTGGAACAGTTAGTTGGTTTCTTTATGCTGTTCCCTCTCTGTAAGCACTGCAGGAGTTCACTGGCCCTTACTGTAGGGAAGGGCGGTTCACCTTAAAACAAATGAATGGAGAAATTGTGATTTAGACCAAGTGTAAACATGTATTGTTAATTCTAATGCCTAACCTTGTCGTTTAATGTCATTGCAGATGAGCAAATGAGCTTTGTAAAATTTGGAAACAAACTCACCTAATGTTATCATTTCATAGAGCAAGATACCAAATGACCATCTAAATGAGAAAGAATTAAATGAACATGATTAATTAATTTATGTACACTGAATAATTAAAGCAGCAACATGTGACTGTGAGCTAATACAAGCTCCGTAAGTTTGATCGTTAAGTAAATTTAGTTGATAGTTAAGTAAACATGTGCTTATAATTTAGACTATTTTATACTAACATTTATAAATTGACTTTACAGAAGATCGTTGATCATAAAAAATAAATAACCACAGAAATAGAATAGAATAAATATAATAAAATACAAATCATCTATATTGCTTTCTGGGACTTGGAGCCTATCCCAGTGTATGTATTTATAAGACACAAGACACAAGTACAGTACACCCTGGAAAGGATGCGACAGCTTATAGAATGGCACAAACACACACACACATGATTATACTTTGTAAAAACCAATCAGCAAGAACTGCATGTCTTTGTGGGAGAAAACTGGAGAACCTGAATTAAACCCCTCACACTGACTGTAGGTGACATTCAACCCTCGAACCATTAATATAATAAAAATCAATTTGAACACCACTAACAAACAATTAATTCCAAAGAAATGTTTTACAAATTCAGTTTCAATTTTCCTCATTCCATAATAATTTATTATAATTATTATGTTATATATAGGCCACTTATGCGCTTCTGGTTAGATACTAACTGCATTTTATTGGTTCTGTACATGTACTTTCCACAATGACAATAAAATGTAATCTAATGTAATTTAATCTGATCTGATCTAGTCTAATCTAATCTAATCTAATCTAATCTAATCTAATCTAATCTAATCTATACTAATCCCCCCCCCCCATTCCCTCTCCAAAAACAAACAAACCAAAAAACGCTTCCAAGTTCTACTACGTAACCCTACTTAGTAGCCTAGTAACCCCTAGTGTAAGGATCTATCCAATGGCGGAAACTTCAAATCACTTTTGTAAGTCGCTCTGGATAACACCATCTGCCAAATACCTAAATATAAACATAAATGTAAATATCAAATTATCAATTTTTGCCACCTGGTGTCCCATCCACTTTTTTTTGTTGCTAGAATCTATGGTATCACACTGAGAACAAATATTTGCAGTAAATTAGGTTACTTTATTACTGATTTTATTTACTGATGTTCATAAATAAAGCAAAATATCCCAAATGTTCATTTTCTACTCACATATCACTGCTTTGACTGACAGGATGATTGGCTAACACCTCTGGAGCTTGCCACTTTCTCATCTCTATTTCCTTGACCTCTGGCGACGTCCCCAATTTCATCCTCCTACGACATGCTGAGCCCAAGCCCCAGAGCTTCACGGAGAGGTCTTGACCAACCAGGACACTTCGCGCACCAACGTTTCCATGAATGCAGTTCTTACTATGGAGATGCTCCTAAACGTTCATATTTAGTGAGGATACGTTTATATTGGGTTATATTTAACAGGTCTTACTCATCACTGATCTCTTGTATCTGAGTGTATATGAAAAAAAAAATCCAGAAGTATTATAAATTTCAATGATGATGTATCTACAATTGCTTCTGGATCAAACGTTTAATTATTCATACTGTCATCATGTGATCACATCAGCATGGTACTCACCAGAGCGGAGGCGATCTGTCTAGCCATTGAGAAAACCACTCTTTCTGTAATAGCACATGGTCCCGCCATACCTGAGTGGTCCTGTAACAATGATTGTAAACCCTTTTAAACTAAGCTAGTGTCCACTAATACTGTAATATATTATATTATTTGTCCACCTCACTTAAAAATGACCCAAGCCCATACAACACCTTTCTGCATCTCCATAAGAATCCTAGTAGATCTCGATTCTCCAGTCCCTCCATTATGATAATTAGTGGTGTCCCATCTCGTATCACCCCTAGAAATTTAGGCAGACACGGATGGGGACCAAGTTCTGATAGGAAGTTGGCAAAGCTCAAGAAGACCTGGCGCTCCCTGGAATCGGCTGATTCTGTAGTAGAGAAAAGAAGCAAGCTGGGTATAATGTAAGTGCATATTTCCATATAATGACCTTATGACTTATGACCAAGTAATCTGATTGGATCAGACGCATTTCATGAGTCAAGCACTGAGATATTTCACTATATGTATCACTCCACATCACATGTGTTCTACATCGTTAATTACACAAGCATGGCTGATAAGTAGGTTGGTACGGTCACCAGTACTGGAAAGAGGGGAGAGCAGCTGCTTGCCAAAACCCACATTCATGAAAGTACGCTCAGCAAGATTAAGTTATGTCATCTTAAACAACCTGTTGTCTCCTTAGTCTTAGCTTGTACGTTGTTCCAAATTGCTTCTGAACAGTCCATGTTGTCCTGTTCCCAGCTAAAGTGAGCTATAAAGCTAACTAGCTTCTAACAAGGCTAATCACCAATCCAACTCCAACTCCTGCTCAAGGGCACTAAGCGGTGTCTTGAACATGGGATTGTACACATACATAGCTTTCCTTTTTAGGATTTGACCCTGCACCCTTAAAAGTTAGCTTGGAGTAAAGGTGGAATGAGTAAAAAAGTAAAGGTGGAATGAGTGGAAATATACTGTAAAGTAAATCTCATATGTTTTGTAAGGACTGTTCACCCCATCCATGGTTTATTCTTCTCATCTTTTGGCTACATTGTTGTTGTTGCTCTTTTGGCTGTTCCCGGCAAGGTGTCGCCACAGCAGACCATCCTACAAGGATGGTCACACAAGCTTGGCACAGGTTTTTATGTCGGATGCCCATCCTGACACAACCCTAAAATTTTATCCGGGCTTGGGACCCACACTGCATCCAGTAGCTGGGGTTTGGGCATTGGATGGGAATCGAACCTGGGCCTTTCGCATGGCAGTCGAGAAATGTACCAATGAGCCACCAATGCCCTAACTTTTGGGTATATACTGTAGTACGGGTAAGAATTTTAAACTACTTTCACCTCTGTTAATTACATTAACTGTCAGTCGCCAGCTCCACCAGTCGCGGTTAGTCAGTTCTTCTAGTCGCAAAAGGATATCCTTGTCGGAGCAACTTAACTGGTTACATAAATAAACAAATCATAATCTGTTGATAATAAATTGTGGTTGTGGAACTGTGGTATAAAAGCAATATCACACTTGTGGTTGTGCTGTTGTGGTGAATATTATGATATATGACATGACTCTTGTGTAATATTGATAAAGAATAATGTACAGTGCATTAGCAATATTCTGAAATGTATGAATGGTATTTAAGCCTGGCCCAAACACTGTTTAACAATGTTGCCACATGCAGTACATAATACATGGTGCATAGAGTATTACTAGTCAAATTATATAATATTAAATTTTTTTTTATACTTATACCACAATCATATCATCTTTCTAATCTAAAAGTTTCTATAATTAAAGTCTATGCGCCCAACCCAAGGTTTGATGTCCTACTGTACATAACAAGTTAAAGTTATACCATTCAGCATTCGTAAGACGACTGGCTTCTGGTCCACAGTGGCATGGTAGAGTGTGACCGCTTTGTCTGGTTTCACTGTGAATGACAGGGACAGTGGGGTGATTTGCTCAAAAGAACAATGCCGCCTCTCAGTGGACGACTGCGGTTCTGCATGATGTATGCTGGCCTTGTGGTTCTGTGTTTGGACCGTCATGGGTACTACTTCATAGGCCAAGGGGTTCAGCTCGGGAGGTGCTATAAAGAACAAAAGGAGATACTTTAATATTAGTAATACAGTTATACATATATTGACAAAATGCTATCCAGGCTACTCGACCACTTTAACAGAAACACATGTACACCTGCTTGTTTATCTTCCAGCAACACAGTGAAAAATTCATGCAGTTACCGTACATTGATCACAGTAATGACATTAAACACAATATCAAATGGGAGAAATGTGATCTCAGCGACTTTGCCTGTAGTCGTTTGTGCCGAAAGGGCTGGATTGATGAGTTCAGATTTTTTTTGTTTCATTTTTTTTTTATAAAGCACAATCTTTAGAGTTTATACATACTGGTAAGGTAGTGTAAGTTCAGGGACAACATGATGGTTTCCAACTGTTAAACTCTGTAAAATCTCTCAAAAGCATCTCACAACAAACCACACGTCAAGTCTTAAGGCAGTTGTCATGTCACCCAGGAAGCTGAGGCTACGGTAGGAACAGTTGTCCCTGAAGATTAAAGATAGGAAACAACATCATCTGTCATCAAGTGACTAGGCTCTAACAAATTGGATTAAAATCTGGAGTGACAGCTCACTAGTACATAATATTATGGACTGAGCCAGTTGGCCTGGGTTGCATGATTACCGTTGAGTGCCTTGTGTCACTGTTGGTATCAACAGATGAAGCTTTAGGCCCAGCAGTGCAAGCATGGAATACGTCCTGCTAATCACTGAATTGGGTATAGCATGCATCAACAATACAATAGCCATTCTTCTGCTAGAACTGGAGCAGACTGCCATCTGTCAATGTTGATACATCTGCCAAGAAGCTCATCAACACTTCCCAATGGACCATCCAGGCCAAAACATGGAGCAGCTCTCGCCAACTTGGAGAGTGCCAATGCCGTCTGCCTGGCCAGACAAATGTAATTCAACTCTGTAGAAAACTGCCCCGAGTGATTTATTTTAAGTTAATGATCTTTACATCAACTGCAAGTTTATGAATGTGTTTTGGGTTGTTTCGAAATGAATGAGCTGGAGTGACTGCTTTTAAAGAAAAACCCCAGTGCAAACAGATTACCTTATAATAATTATTTTCAGTCTGACTGTTAACCAGAAGGAAAGTACGACCAAATAAATACTTGATACCTTTGCTTTATCACAGCTAGGGTCGAATGATCATCAGAGATATACTGTAGATCAGACTGCGTGAACATTACTTACCTTGCGATTTAAGATGTAGGCCTTTTAAAATGCTTTAAAAAGGAATCTCCAAGGCATATTAATCAACAGTACACGGGATCTACTCATGAAAGCTATGTTAGTTTCTAAGCCTGTTTATGCAAGTCTTCATCCTTTCAATGACACAGCTTATTGATTTTTAGCACTTATAGATATTTTATCTTGTACTGTAGTTTGCACCTTTTATGGTACAGTCTTTAGCAAGGGAAGTTAGCTATATTTTAAGCAGTTACAAAGATAATGCTGACAAGGTGGCTTAGTGGTTAGCTCCGTTGCCTTTCCCCTCCAGGTCCTGGGTTCAGTTCCCACAACAGGATCTGTTTGCATGTTCTCCCTGTTTTTGGTGGGTTTCTTCTGGGTACTCAGGTTTCCTCCCACAGTCCAAAGACATGCAGATTATGCTAATTGGCAATTGCCAAATTGACCCTAGTATGTGAATGTTAACCTGAGGTCCTACCACGGTCATACAAGAAGAGAATAAATACAATGGTTACCATTGGCCTCCATGGCTACATTGGTTCCTAGATGGATGGATGAAGATAATGATAGTTTCAAAAAAGCAAACAGACCTTCATGAAATGGTGTGATGAGTGAAAAAGAGAACAACCAAGTAAAGCAGATAAGTAAACTTGCAAAGTAGGATACATAAAACTCTTATATCAAAAAGCAAAAAGCAACTTCAGGGTAAATTTCTTCCAAATGAGTGGACAAATACGTGCACTTGATCCACTGTGATCATCTGCCCTCCCATTCTTTGCATATCATAAAAACAAGTACTGAGGTGAAGTAACCTAAAACACAACCAAGACACAGTACTATACAAAGGGTGTTTAAGTCAAAATGGGACATTTGATTGTGCAGAGTCTATGAGAGTAAAAACTCCCTTTATTTCTCTATATAATCCCCTCCTACACTAATGCACTTATCACAGTGTTTCAACAGTGCTTGGATACCATCAAGGTAGAAAGTTTGTGTCTGAGACGCTGGCTTCCCAGGAACTCCTTTAATGGCTTAAACATGTGGAAATGGCTTGGAGCGAGTTCAGGACTGTATGGGGGATGTGGTGATATCTCTCAGCCGAGTTCCTGTAATGTGCATGTGGTGTTGGTAAATAATTGTGTGTACAGTTCGCCCAAACAGATGCATCTTTTCCGCAAGTTTGTGCCAAGTTATCCATCGATTTTCAAGGATGAGGCGTTCCACTCGCTAAATGTTCATGCCAGTCGTTCATGGCCTTCTTTAAAATATCTGCACCATTCAAGCGTTATACTGCAGCTAAAAGTAAATGTGCTGCTTGGATTTTGGAAATAAATCAGCCTACTTCCATGCAATGTGATATCCTCTAACTGGTTTTGGCCACAGTTAAGTGAGTATGCTTTGATACAGAAGCTCAAAATCTCCATGTGGGAAGAACCTTTAAGGGAATAGTAAAGTCCTTAGAAAAGGAAGTTGGCTAAGAGTACATTTCTTTTGCTTACCTCATTTATTAAGTATTATTAATGTTACTCTTCCTGTTGTTTTGTTCCTTTATATATTTTTAATGATACATAAAACCAAATGTACATGCACAGAACAATATAGTCAAACAGAGATTTATAATCATACCATCAATGCCCTGCAGGTGCTGCTTCCTGTTATTCCATTGTTGGTTTTTTGAATTACGTGGTATGCTTTCGTTGTTATGGAACAGCCTCAGAAAACATATCGTTATTAGTGTAATCAGGGATGTTGCCAGCAGCAGCACTGGAATAACTATGAGTTCCACTTGGTGTGCCTTTATTACTGAGAGAAAAAGAGAGAGATTAACACATCACTCTTTGATTGAATATAAATATATTTTATCTAGATGACATTGACAATAATAAGTGATCTATTACAAAACTATATATAAATCCATGTATATGTGCATATGTTACATTTGCATTGAAATTGACAAAAAATTGGAGTTAAGAATTATATTCTAATAAAAATATATATCCTCCATAGGTTTTAATGTCCATTGTGGGCATAATAAAAAAAAAACATATTTTCTTACATGCATGCAGAGACTTTTCAGCAAGGTCACGGAGCAGTGCGGCTCTAAATAATGCCCACAAGGAAGACATGCTTCTCATATAACGACGAATTTTATGTCAAAGTCAATCTAATAATTCACAAACTTGGGTCATATGACCTTGAGCGGTATTCTTAGATTCCATCACTAAAAATGTGGCACCGCTGTGAGGACTTGCTACTGTCTTGCAATCACTGGAGGAAATGTGAAATTTGGGGAATCAGTCAGAGCAGCTACATCCTAGGGGCTGTGTACCAGGAGCGCTTGCATTCATGACTGTTCATTGCACTGCTAAATTGTAGGCATCATTCGGTGATTCACACTGTCCGGCCAAAACCACAGACATACAGTAGATGACCTTGGTGAGGATGCCAAAACTCTTTACCAAGATGATTCTTCAACAAGTAAACTTTATAGTGGAAAGTAACATCTTGCTGTTCTTAGGCCTTGAGGCCTCACTCAGGAGATGAATTGTTGCTGAATTCTAGGCAATATCAGAAAAATCAGTTGCAGAGAAGAACGCTTTTGTGCAATATTGGAAGAATCTGACACTTAGAAGATAATGAGGCCAGTGGTGGTCCAGTGCATCCTGTCCCGGGGCCTGTTTGGCTCTGCTAAGGGGAACCCCTTTGGGCAATGTGTTAAGAGGGGGTCCACATGCACCTTACCAAATGTTTTTCTGCTTAATGATTCCATCCTGAAACTTATTTCCTGCAACAGTGTACAGCCCCATCAGCTGAGTTCAAGAAACAGAACAGAAACTTGCCACACTGATGGTTGACAAAACTGCCACCATGTTGCTGTCTGAGTGAAGCAACATGGCGAATAAGAAGAATTTACAAGTTATATGGCCCTAACTGGCTATTTGATATGCTTTGATCTTGGAACCATATACACATGTGGCAACACACTGATTCCCGGCCTCATGCCAGCATCAGGCCTAATGCCAGTCCCACACATGGCAGCCTATCTAGTTGGCTAGTATAATAATGCCCAAACATTAGCTTGGCTAGCATTTGCAGTAGCTCAAGCTTTACACTTGAATCGATGTGTTATGTGGCCTTCTTCTTTGTTCTTTGAGAGTGCTTTTTGTGTTCACCTTCAGGCAAGGGCACTTTCATACATCTCAAACACCCTCTAAACACTAGAGACAAAGAGAACGTTTTTGAAAACCTGTCCTTGTGAGCTAAACATGGAAAAGTCATAACCATGGGATGACCCTTATGGGCGCTAAACTACAGACCTGGATTGCAGTGAATGAAAGTGCCATGCGGATGGCTTCCATGCAGTAGCAATGTTCATTTTCAGGTCTGTATTCAGTAGATGAGTGTTTGTGATTACACAAACGCTAGCATGCTAGCTAAAATGGCATTGTGCAAAAAAGCAAATTTGTTTCCTAGTACCACAGAATCCTACAATGCTATCAGCGCGAAGCCAATTAGCTAACCATATTGGCTAAACTACCAAAGTAGTTGCTAGCTGCTAGTCTTTCAACATGAGGTGTTAGATTATCTCATTTGTGTGTAGAGAAAAAATGAATGTGGGAAATTTGATCCAAATTACAAAAATGAGGATCCTGTTATGAAAAAAAACAAAAAACATGCCAGCCTCACTAATGCATATTATCGTTTTATCACACCCTTCTAGCTTAGCATGTAGCCACAGGCCTGCTATTCAGCTTGAGGGAGGGGATGTGAAATACTTGGAGTGGTAAAGGACAAGGGATAAAATGATTTAGAAAGAATCAAGTGTTGAGCTGAGAATGTCAGATATGACATAAGCTTTTAGAGAATTAAGTAAATTGCATTTTGCAGTTTTAGACTGTAGGTAGTACACTTAGTAACAGCTAGCCATAGTAATAAAGGGAGACTAAGAAACCAATCTAATGTAAACAGAAGTACTCTGTGGTACATTTGTGATGTATGATGTGTGTGTGTGTGTTTGTGTGTAGAATAGGGGGAATTTTATGTTGAGATATAAAAAACAAATGCTGGAAAATAAGCATCAAATGATGATGTTCCTCAGTGTGATGTTACTCAGTGTGATGTCACTGAACGTTATGTCACTGAACGTGATGTCACTGAACGTGATGTCACTGAATGTGTCAATATAAGTTATTAACCACTTTTTCATCCTCAACATCGGCCCGGTTTGGTGGCGATCATATAAATTCCCTATGAGGACTGTATTAAAATCCATCGGGTGCGTTTTGGCAAACGACCCAAAATAACCAGCCTCCTGTTGAGTTGAGCCCAGGACATGCAATGTGAAAGTTGTTTGGATCAATGAGCTTTAAATGTGTACTGAGTTTCGTGCGCATACGTGTAAGTGTGTATGATCTATGCAGCAAAATCTTATGTGGGGGCCCCTGAGGGCCCCGGGCCACACAACTCTCAGGCATCCTAATGGCAGCAGATTCCAACCTGTCTGCCAAGTTTCATGAGTTTTTGAGCATGTTAAGACCCCAGAAAAGCCAAAAAAGGGTGGGAAAAAATATATAATTCTTAGGAAAACAAGAGAGTTCTATGCACCTACAGTGGTTGGGCTTTAAAATGGCAATGTATACAATCAATGAGAACAATAGATGAGGTGAAGCAACCAGAAGTGGCAGTGTGGCAGTCTGTACAGTGTCCTAAATAGGTAGCTAGGCTAAGTTGCTTATGGGGATGATGGGCTCTTCCTCTGTCTCAGGATCTCAGAGTCATTTTGGCCCATTACACTCTTAATTACATTATAGTGATGCAGGAAATTGTGGTACTTACTGCATAGCCTGTCCACTGAATTGCACAAACTTGACGTTGTGTTAGTTGAATTCGACATGCTATTAAAAGAAAACAGTCATTATTACTACCTACAAATAGTCTACAAATTTACGAGACATGTTACAACAAACCCTGAATTATTATTATTATTACAAACCTGACACTGAGATGATTACACTTTAAAGTTAGTGGGAACATGGAATCTTTGCACAGGCAATATGGTACTGTAGGTATTCGTGAGTGTGTTTTGAAATAGAATTCCATATAGCAGGAAGAGATCTAATACGACTCTGATGTGCTTGTCAGGTAATATAAACCTCACACATACAATGGGGAACTGAATTTCTCAGAATGCGTGAAAAAAAACTAATAGACAAACAGACAGACAAAAATTCCAAAAACTATTTGATGTGTTCTATTCCTCATCTTACGTTCCCCCAAATATTTTTGATATACAGACATGCCAACTTTATAGTCTTATTATATTTCATATGTATATGTTATATGTAATATGTTATATGTATGATCAGGGCAGAATTTCCACTCAAGTTAAATAAGCAACTTGAACTGTTTATTTGCGTAAAATAAATAAAGGTAAATAATGTTAAATAAATAAATAGCTAAATTGGCCCAAATCATTTTTTTAGTGGATTTATTGAGTCAGTCCTGCTAGGATAATGGGCAG